>CAUYSK010062659.1:0-43586 GCA_963575035.1 Avahi laniger
GGGAGGCTGAGGCAGAAGGATCACTTGAGCCCAGGAGTGTGAGGTTGCTGTGAGCTAGGCTGACTCCACGGCACTCACTCTAGCATGTGCAAAAGAGTGAGACTCTGTCTCAAAAGAAAAAAAAAAAGAAAAAAATCACAACTCCACACAACCTGCCCCCCTCCATTATTTTATTTATGCTGGTTTGAGTTGGTTTTTACCATTTGAACCTCCCAAATTTCTAGCACAATACTCTGTCTTGTTTATCTGTGTATACCGGCATACTTCCATTTGTATATAAAAGGGACTCCATAAATATTCATTAAATAAAATTCAAAAGTGAATATTTAATGATAACGTGCCCTGATTTAAAATTAAGCAGTAAGTTTAGCTATTTAAGATAAAAGTATTAAAGAATTTTACAAGTTTTTCCTCCTATTACTACTCAAAAACATTTGGTTTTCTGAGAAAAATAATTTCAACCAAGATTGTTGATCTTTTCAAAATACTTTGAGAAATATATCATTTAACTATTTTTAAAAAAAATTTGAGACCACTCTCCTATATTTTCCTCTCATCTTTATTTTCATAGTTTGGTGAATAGACAAATAAATATTTCAGGACCATGTTGTCCTGGTGGTTTCAGTTGCCTTTCTGTTTCTAGTCTTTGGAGTATACAATCACATTTATCTTCTTTCTTACTCTTGCTGCTCCTTGAGTCCAAACTTGATAAATTCATCTTCAGTCTAAGTGCTTAGAATAATTTCTGTGGTATCCTTAAATTTCAAATATACTTTTAAACTTACAAAAACTACGTTAAAGTAATTAATGACTATTGATATAATCAGTGTTGCCATTGCTATTATAATTTTTCTCCTCCTGAATACTCTGTTTCTTTAAACCTGCATTGATATTTTTTGTGCGTGAAGATAATCATTAATAGAAGTACTAGTCTTCCATTGTGTGGGGGGAAAAATAGGGTTTTCAACTAATCCTCATTTCATTGTAATTAGAATGAAATACCTGATTTCTATATTCAACTGTAAATGTAATGGCCATTATGTTGGTGTTTTTTTTTTTTTTCTTTCTGAAATTACTGACACTGTCATCTGCTTTATTACCAAAGGGAAAGTAATCCATTATTTTCTGGGACTACCTTAAGTACAAAGGTAGTGAAATCTTGGCACTCTAATCTTTACTTTTAAGCGCCAACCTCCAGAGCCTGTAAATATTATGATTCTACCTACCAGAGTCTCTACACCCGTAATGTCTTTAATCAGAAATCGTAATGAATTTGGTTTGTGGCTATAAACAAGGTGCACGCCACTGAAATACACGACCACCAATATCCATAGTTAATTTCAGTCACTAAATAATTTATTGCTTCTACTGCTGTGTCTTTTCTCCTTCATCAAAAGTTATTATTTCAAATTCTATCTGTACTTTGTCCGGTCTAATTTGATCCAGGTTTGTTTTTTATATGCCCGGTTATTAATCAAATTTACACAAATATAAAAGTTTCCTTTACTCTTAGCATCCCTCCCCAATTTTTTTCACTATTTAGATCAAGGTAGCATTTACTGAATACTCATTTTCACACCTTGTGCTTTAATGACTATACTTAACTCCTCTTCTATTTCTATGCGGATTTTTATGATACAAGCGTCACCGGGGCCTCTTTGGAATAAATTCCATCCAGTTTAATCCATTTCAGATTTCAAGTAAACATTTTTGGTTCCACAAAAATAAGCTTCCTTATCAAGTTAAGAATTGTATATTAAAAGCTGCTATGTATGAAAGAATACAAACCTAAAACACTCAAGCACAAGGATATTCTCCTCAAATTCTGATTCAGCAAGTCTCTTCAATTATGTGTTGTATATGTTGCAAAACTTCTCTTGAATTTCTGTTCCTTATTAAATTTTAAATTTTGATGACGCCTCAAGAAAAATATTGAGCCATTCTTAATAGTCTTACCCATTTCAGGCATTAGCTAAATGTCATCTGATGGCTTGTGTCATATAAATGTCAAACTTAATCAGTAGGAGAAATTATCTGAAGCGGATTTGAAGACTCTTCCTTTAATCCTAGTGAAGAGATCCTTTAAGGTAGACTTGACAAACTTTTTGGATTTGGGTCTGCTACTATGCTAAGTGATCCTGTACATCTGTGGTCCCCAATCCCCGAGTCACAGACAGGTACCAGTTGGGTCCATGGCCTGTGACACTCAGGCAGCACAGCAGGAGGTGAGTGGAGGTTGAGCAAGCAAAGCTTCATCTGTATTTATAGCCACTCCCCATCACTGGCATCACTGCCTGGGCTCTGCCTCCTGTTAGATCGCACGGCGGCATTAGATTCTTCATTATGGTGAGTTGTATAATTATTTTATTATATATTACAATGTAATAAGTGCACAATAAATAAGCCATCCCCAACTCCCATCTGTGGAACAATTGTCTTCCATGAAACTGGTCCCTGGTACCAGAAAGGTTGGGGATTGTTGCTATATATCACTAGGGGGTTTGTGTGTGTATGTGTGTGTGCCTGTTTTAACTGATCGGTGATGAGAAAGTTACAATTAATAACTTTATTTAAGCAATCAGCAAGATGGGTAAAAAATTTTAACTATGCAGCATTTTAGATGGAATATACTTGAACTTAAATAAATGAGGCAATATACCACATTGGTGGCATAGATGTCTGCTTTAATAAACTTGGTAAAATGACCAAGTCCAAATATGCTCTGTAATGAGACTGTATCCGCAAGAGTATTTATATCTGACCATCATATTTTAAGAGAGCAAATTGGAGTGCTGCCAGAGAAGAAACACCAAAAGGTGAAGAGATAGAAAGCAAATAACTTTAAGACTAGTTTAGGAAACTAAAGTAACTTATTCTACAGTAGAAGGTACAATGAACTATAAGTTATCATATCGATAATTTATTCTAAAGAATAGAAGGTATAGTAAACTATATCTTGTCATATTAATATACTACGAAGAGGCTGGGCTCCCTGGCTAACGCCTGTAATCCTAGCATTCAGGGAGGCTGAGGCAGGAGGATTGCTTGAGGCCAGGAGTTTGAGACCAGCCTGAGCAAGAGCCAGACCCTGTCCCTACTGAAAATAGAAAAATTAGCTGGGTGTGGTAGCACATGCCTGTAGTCCAAGCTGGTCGGGAGGCTGAGACAGGAGAATTGCTTCTGCTCAGGAGTTTGAGGTTGCAGTGAGCTCTGATGACGCCACTGCACTCTAGCCTGGGTGACTGAGCGATACATACACACACACACACACACACACACACTATGAAGAGTTCTCTGCCAAAAGGAAAATTGCATTTTTCCTTATGGCCGCAAGGTGCAGAACTGAGGTCACTGAAATACATCTGAGTACATAGATTTTGTCTTTTTGTAAGGAACGGCTTTCTTCTCATAATCAGAAGTGCCCAGATGAGAATGGAATATTCTCCTAGTATGTTTGAGCAAAGGCTGTTGTATCACAAACTGGGATTGTTTTTGGAATTGAACCCAGGGATTCTCTATCCTATTTCCCTGTCTAGTAAAGTCATGATTATTTAACGAGATATTGTTAAATATTGTGATATAGAAGGCAGTGAATCTCTATGAAAAAGACTTTATGATGTAATATAGTCTCAAACCTAGGTGTGTAAAAATGAACTCATTATAACCTCAATTCTGTTCCTCTCTTTGCTTCCTTATTTTTAATCAAAGATATATATATATATATATACGTATACACACACACATATGTAGATAAATATATTATTTTTTACTTCCTTTTTAAACCATATTCAATTAGAATCAAGGTCACGATTCTTCTTCTTTAAATAGTGTGTCTGATGTTCATTCTTTTAATTTTTTTTTACTGAGAGAGCTACCACGTTATTCTAGACCTTAAACTGCTCAAACCTAAATCAGGTCTATAGCTTCTTAATGAGAGCCCTTGTTACCAGTATCTTCATTTCCATATTTTCTTAGGTATTTTACCATACTAATAATGTGTCCCTCGAATATTAATTTTATTTTACATTTCCCCTCTTTGGTAATCTTTAAAATTTCCTTTGACTACAGAATTGGTACAAACTCCCAATTACAAAATTCAAAACTTCCCATAACTTACTTTTTACCCCAACTTTTAATCCTCATCTCTGAACTTGTATTTTCTTCACTCAGTATTCTTGCAGGTCTAGCTTACTCTCTCTCTTGCTAAAGTTAAATACCCATTTTGTTCTTACTTTTTAGGGGGCCCTGCAATTGTATATTTGTGTTATGTACGTGTTGAAATAGACTAGTAGCACTTATTTTGCAGTGTTTATTAGAGAAGCTCCAGATACGCAACGTAGCTGTGTTCATTTTTTACCAATAATACGGTTTAATTGTGCATATATAATCACAATTCCACAACAACATTTATTTCCTGCAACATTAGACCCTTAAAAACATGTGGCGATTCTCTTTCAATATTCATAGGTGGGAGTAAATCCTTCCATTAGGTGCTTTAAGGCTGAAGAAGCAGAGGACAAGCTATCCACAAAGGAATTTAGAAAAGAAGCTTGCTTGGAAGCTTGATAAGCCAAGGTAACAACTCAGTTTATTTTGCAGCTCTGCTAAGGAATACCTAATTTCATGCAAGAATTACCTGACACCTGACCCAGAGCAAACACTCTGGCTATTCTTTATGTACATTGAAGGAACAGAATTGTTTCATGCCTTAAAAACCAAGTAGGGAAGAACATGAGAAAAAAAAAGAGACTTATGTGGTACTGAACAGTTTTGCTTTTCTTTTTCTTTTTGAAAGATTTATTTGTCACTGAAGAAAAAAAAAAGCTGTCAAGACATTTAACAACTAGGAAGAATTGAAGTCGTTATTTTCCTCAAGACTTTTTATAAACCTTTTTTCCTAATGTTTCTTTAGGAAATTGACTAACTTTAGCAGATGGTAGCCAGATCTTTCTCTCTCTCTCTCTCTCTGCTGTTGACATTCAACACAATCTACTCATTTATCCTTTTATGTATATTTAAAAAAAAATCAATGTTCACAATTTTGATGGCCTTCTCAGCAATCTTCTTGTGACTTGTACGAGTAAGATGAAAATTGAAAATAGGTCATTTAGAGAGCAGATGTAGGGAAAGGAGAAGAGTAGGAAATCAATCATTTCATCACCCTAGTCCTTTCCCAAAGGCTGCTTTCAAAAGTGCTGCCTTTTATTTTCAAATTCATTTTTTTCCATATTCAGATGCAACTTAGCTGGTAAGAAAGACTTTGATCTATGTTTCATAGGTAAGCATTAATATTAGTCATGTGAATACTCCTTCTCATTCTGTAGAAAATAAAATCTGCACATATCTCCTGAACTCATCCTGCCTCTTGTCCTTGCCTGCTGGTCATGAAATTATTTATATATATATATATTTTCTTTTTGAGACAGAAGGTGGCAGGGATAGAGTATAGTGGCATCATCATAGTTCCCTGCACCTTGAACTCCTAGGCTCAAGGGATTCTCCTGCCTTAGCCTCCGGAGTAGCTGGGACTACAGGTGAATGCCACCATGTCTGGCTAATATTTTCCTATTTTTTGTTGAAACGAGGTCTCACTTTTGCTCAGGTTGATCTTGAACTCTTGGCCTCAAGTGATCCTCCTGCCTTGACCTCCCTGTCTGCTAGGATTACAGGTGTGAGCTAATTCAACCAGCTATGAAATTATATTTTAAAAGTATATCTGTTTCTTCCTCAATACCAAAGATTAAATAGCAACATAAAGGCTTATTTTATTTTTAATTATTTGGGGTACACACTAGTTGTATATCTTTCTAGGATACATGTGAGGTTTTGATACAAAACCTTCCGTTTTAACATTGGAAGGACATTTTCTCCTAGTCAACAGACAAAACACAAAAACAAGACATGACAAGAAAATAAAAAGTACATAAGTGGACTAAGTGACTTCCTGTTAGAGAGGTGTTTGGTCAGGTGGGGGTGCACAGAATCAAAATCATCAAGCCTCACACTGGCATAAAACATTACTCAATGAAGACATCCTGCTATTCTTGAGTCAAATGTTAACTATTATATTTGGGGAAAGATAATATGTCAAGCTCATATACCTATCATTGGGAAAAAAATTGTCATAATTTTTCAACAGTCAATTGGAGTATAAGCGAGGGGGAGAGAGAGAGAACAGAAGCTTACCTAAGAAAAGGTAACACAATCTGAGTAAAATGTTACCGCGAGGGTGAGCTCTGACATTAAAGAGCATAGAGAGGTAAGTTGTAGAAACTTGAAGTTGGTTAAGTAAAGCATGCGTGGTCAGATGGGCGTGGTCAGATATGTGTCTCTAAACATAGAAAAGGTATAGTGACAAATAATTATGGTATTTATAATTTTATGTTATCATAATAACATTGTCCATCGTTAACCAAAATGTCAGTAGGTGGCACGTGACTGTATGTGCATGTGTGTGCAGGTATTGCCCTTTCTTTACTCACAGAGATCTCCTTTTTTCCATTCTCATAGGACAAGATGCCCTTTAATCTCTTTCTTTCTAAATTCTCTCTCAACATATACACTCATGCTTAAATTTGTCTCATTCCAAGATTTTGCTTTCCCCCATCCCTACCTGAACTGCATTTATGCTATAGGTACTGTCAAAATTCTCTTCTCCATGTGTACACAGATATCTTAAAAGACTGATGTCTGCATTGTCATTTTTCACTTGTCCTATTCTTTTCAACCCACTTTTCAGTTCACATTGTCCCGCTAAAGTCACAAATGATCTCCCAGTTATTAACTCCTACAGATGTTTTGTAATCTTTTTTTATTTGTTTTTATTTCAGCATATTATGGGGGTTCAAATGTTTAGGTTACCTAAACATTGCCTTTGCTTCACCCAAGTCAGAGCTTCAAGAATGTCCATCCCCCAGACGGTGTCCATTTCCCATTAGGTGTGTATAGAGCCATCTCCTCCTCCTCCCATCTGCCCAATCCCCAATGAATGTTATTACTATATGTGCACTTAAGAGTTAATCAGTTAATACCAATTTGATGGTGAGTACACGTGGTGCTTGTTTTTCCATTCTCGGGATACTTCACTTAGTAGAATGGGTTCCAGCCCTATCCAGGATAATACAAGAGGTGCTAGATCACCATTGTTTTCTGTGGCTGAGTAGAACTCCGTTGTATATATATATGACATTTTATTAATCCACTCATGTATTGATGGGCACTTGGGTTGATTTCATATCTTTGCAATTGTGAATTGTGCTGCTACAAACATTCTAATGCATGTATCTTTTTAATAGAGTGTCTTTTTTTCCTTTGGGTAGATGCTCAGTGATGGGATTCCTGGATCAAATGGTAGTTCTACTTGTAGCTCTTTGAGGTATCTTCATATTACTTTCTACAGAGGTTGTAGTAGTTTGCAGTCCCACCAGCAGTGTATGAGTGTTTCTATCTCTCCACATTGACGGCAACATTTATTATTTTGGGACTTTTTAATAAAGGCCTTTCTCACTGGAGATAAGTGATATCTCTTTGTGGTTTTGATTTGCAGTTCCCTGATGATTAGAGATGTTGACCATTTTTCACATGTTTTTTGGCCATTAGTCTATCTTCTTTTGAAAAGTTTCTATTCATGTCCTTTGCCCACTTTTTAATAGGTTGTTTGATTTTTTTCTTGCTAATTTTCCAGAGTTCTGTATAGATTCTAGTTATTAGTCCTTTATTAGATGTGTAACATGCAAATATTTTCTCCCATTGTGTAGGTTGTCTGTTTGCTCTTGTGATGGTTTTCTTGGCTGTGCAGAAGCTTTTTAAAAACTGGACCCCTCTCTTGCATGTGAAACTTTTGCTCGTTCCATGGAAATACTGATACTGGAAACGTCCTTAGTTTCCAGTATACCACACTCGACTGGTTTCTTTTGTTAATTCTCTATTTTGTCCTCTGTCTTTTGGTGATCCTTTTTCTTCTGCTTTTTTCTGAATGTCGGTCTTTAGGATTCAACTCTCAACTCAGTGTTCTTAGGGAAGGGAGAATTTTACGGTTCAATAACTCTCGGTATTACTCAATTGTCAATGTTGCCAAAATCTATGATTATTTATATCTACTTATCTAAAGTGTACTTCTGGATTTTCATAGATGCCTTACATTTTCTATTGTCAAAATTGAATTGATTCTTCCCTTCCCTGAAATAGATTGTTCTTTGATATTCTCTATTCCAGTTGTTGAGGCTTTTACTCAGCAATTAAAACTAGCATATTGGCAGTCATTCTTGACTCCTCTGTCTTCTGCATGTCTCATATTCCTGTAATTATCAGTGACTACTAAATTAACTAATCAGTGGTTCTCAGCCTCAGGTGCTAACTTAGATCACCTGGAGAGCTTTAAAAATACCTGAGATCAATTCAAATAGAATCTCTGGGAGTAGGGCCCTGTTATTCTAATATTCAGAAAGGATTAGAAACAACTTTTCTCAGTATTTCTCAAATATGTCACTTGTTTTTTTACCTCTACTATCATTGCCCTATCTCAGGTCCTCATCATCACTTAATGCATATCTCCTAATTGGCCACTCTGCCTACAGTGTTATTCCTCTCCAATCCATTATCGACCTGGCCATCAGGGTGAACATTCTCAAATATTACTGTTAGAATGTCGTCTCCCTTGCCTCTTCTGTTTATATATATACTTCTCCCCCCACCCCCACTGGTCCTAGAATTCTTCAATGTCTTCCCATGAAAAAGGATCCAATCCAAGTTCTTTAATTGGGCACATGAAGCGCTATTTTAACTTACTCATCACTTGCCTCCTTTTGCCTCTTGTTTGCCATTCTCTACTTGCCACAAAATGGAATTGTTTATTCTCTGTTCATACATAGACTTTTTTTTTTATGCCTTTGCTCATGTGCTCTCCTTTGACTAGAGCAACCCTCTTGTGATTGACTGTTAATCCTACTTATCTTATATGTCTTGACTTAGTAACCGCTTTCTCCAAACTGGGTTGGATGCCTTTCCTCCGTTTCTCATAATGATCTCTGGCAATGGAAATCACTGCTTTTACCACTTGAGTTTAAAATGATCCCTTTATGTTCCTGCTTTCTCTTTGGGAATAATGAACAATGCTTAATCATCTTTGTATTTTCTGGTGTCCAGCATAATACTTAGTACATTTTAGATGCTCAAAAGGGCTTATTAAATAAATGAATGAAAGAGCAGTTAGAAATCATAGCTGATTAAAAATACAGATGACTAATAAATTTAGTCTTTTAAAACAATCAAGAGATTTAAAATAGAAAAGGATCATATTTGTATATTGATAATGAGAACTTAAAAATCAGTAGGGAAGACTTTCTGTAGATTTAGAATATATTAGATCTCTATTGGCATTGTTAGAATTACTTTTGGAGGTAATTTTCTTCTTCTGATTTATATAATACATTCATTTGGGATCGTTGTCCTCTGAATTTGGCTTCTTGAGTAGAAAGATAAACATATAACTGGTCTCTGTTAATATCAGTCTGATTAACGGTTAATTTCTCACACAATTACATCGTATTTATGTTACAAATTAATCTCTGGTTAATTTGGAATTATTACTTATATTTTTTAGGGTCCAATAACCCTGGATATATTTGCCAGTTTCCAGATCTGGCAAAATGATTGATGTGATCAGTGCCAAGATCCTCTTCAGCTTTAAAATTTCTGAATTTATATTTTTTAATGGAAAAATAAAAATTGTATTTTCTCTTAGTTTAGTATAAATCAGAATGCATGGGGAGTGTAGAAAAATTATGATAAATTCTTTCAAATTTCATAATTTTCACACAAAATCTTGAGGGAAAAGAAACTTGTCCATATTTTTCTGAATCAAGGCTTGTTAGGGAAACATGAAAAATGCACTGTGAAACACGAAGAATGTGATGGGGATATGAAGGAATACAGAACTGGGACAAAGTAGCAGGTTTACCCCAAGTTTTCCAAGTAACTAGATTTAATACTTTGGTATAAACCCTCTTTATTACAAAGCACAACTACCAAATAAATCATTTTCTGGAAAAGAACTAATCTGGAGTCAACTGTCTGGGAAAGAAAATCACAAAGAAATGATTTCTGAGGCTTTCATTTATTTTTCAGAAATGTTACTGTTTAATTTGAGATAAACTTTAGGGTGGAAATCTATTAGAAAAGTTGTTTACTTAATTTTGCCCATTCTAGACTCTGTGATATTGATTGTTCAGGATTATTGAGCATATGTGTTGTAATGAGAACTGTATATAATTTACTATAAATACTTACATACAATAAACAATAAAGGATATATGTGTCTAGTAATAGCAGATGCTAGTTTCTGCTCACTAAGGAAATGATTATAAGTTTCAATAAACATGGTTAAGGGAATGATGTTAAGATTACATATGTGTGCATGTATATATATATTTATGCACATATATACTCTGGATTTCAACTGAATATTTCAAATATTCACTATCTCAGACAATATGCAATGGGATCTCTAGCTTTTGCTTCAAGAAGTGAATTATTAATCATAAATTTAATTCTTAGGATATGATCATTGTGGTAGGATTTGCCAGTTTCTTGCTACATCTGTTCACCCTTTTCTCTTTAGAAACAAACCAGATTTTTTAGTTGGTTATATTGCTGCCCATAATAAAAAGCATATTGCCTTCCAGATTTTGCAGTTAAATTTGGCTATGGGACTATGTTCTGGTCTTGAGCTGTTTAAGAAAAATATTTGTGGGAGTTCTCTGAACATTGCTCAAAGGAAGCTCACTCAGATGGAAGTTCCATTTGCCCTTCTACCTTTTCTCTTAGCTTTTAGCCTAAAAATCAGTGATAACGGCTGGAGTGCCAACAGCCATCATGGAATTTGAGTTGACCCCAAGGGTGGGAAGCAAGATGCTTGGATTGTACATAAGAAATAAAGGAACTTGAGTGCTTGAGAAAATTGTGGAGCCACCGTATTTACCTGTAACTTCTACCTTCAGACTTTTTCTATGTGTGAGAGAAAAGGGGGTTCTATCTTATTTAAGTCATTGTTATTTTTGTTATTGTTGTTGTTGTTGTTGTTAAGCAAGAATTCTAGTGGAGCCAAAAGTAGGACTTGGAGTCTGGTTATATCTGATGAGCCTATGGATCAGCACTCCTCAGTGTCAACTATTACTATCTGTTGTTAAAGATGGATGAGAATCTATTTCTTTTAACAAGGAATGACTTGTTAAGCACACATATGGCTAGTCAATATTGCCCTTATTTCTTTCTATCCTGTGAATTTGTGTCCATGTTCTCTCTGGGAGATCAGCATTTTAGGTTGTGGTATTCTATTTTTATGTTAGGATGGGCATTATATGTCCATGTGGTAGGAAAAATAAAATCTTGTTTGGAATTGTGAATCAAGTGAATTCTCCATTGTTCAGAGACAGGAACAGTGTTAAATGTCCCATGTAAGATTGTTAAACAGTTAATTCATTCATTCAACAATATTTTTGAGCCATTATGGGTTGAGTAAGTCATGAGAGGCCTTTGTTATTTAGTCAACTCATGTTCAACATCGCAGGGTTCACTTGAGAATTTGGGGAAAGTAAAAAAGAAGAAAAATTGAGCCAAATGACAAGTCTAAATATTTTTTCCCAAAGAACTGTCTTTTAAAAAAATTTTCTGTATTTCAAGACAGGAATATAACCTGAATTTTCCCAGATGGCGTCAGGCTGTTGGTCCACATATTAATGTCAAATATTAAGGCTCAAATTATAAGGATCCATAGCTGCCTCTACAAACTTTCTTAAATGCTCTTGCCGCAAAGTCTCCTACTCTTTTCTGGGAGACCTAGGGCTAGGGTTTCACATATGTGTGTGGCCAGTTAGCTAGTTTGCTCAGATTATTCACCTACTGGCAGCTCTGGTGCTTGCAAAATCTAAAGGTAGGAGTTCCACCATTCTCTCCCATGTCAGGACCTTCCAGAACACTACTTTTCCATAAGGAGGCCATGTGAATATTCTCTCTAGTTTATACATCCCCACACTGCCAAATGATGCTGCATTCACTTTAAACTGCATCATGCTGGAGATTGACTTGTTCTATTAAAATGAGGAGACTATTTCTCTAGCCAACTCTGTCAGCTTAAAGTACTACTGCTTACATCCTGAGCATCACAAAGTCTCTTATAAAAACATTTCTTTGTGCTCTTATTTATAGGCCTGCATCAAGTATCTTCTATTGTGCTCTTTCTGTGGTATCTCTATTGGAGGCACCCAGAGAATAAAGTTTTATCCCAGCAGGTCTTTATTCTCCCATGCACATTAACTCATTTTAATAATTGGCAGGCAGGGCTACTGCTCTATCAGTTTATCAGACATAACCAAACCCTGAATCCCAGTTTGAGCTCAGCTGGGATCCTTGCTCCACCAGAACTTGACATGGCCTCTAGGCTGCTTTGATAACATAGCTAGTTGAGAATGAAGCTATAATTTCTTGATAAAATATACATACATATACATAAACACACACATGCACACACACACACACACACACACACACACTGAGTTGTCCCCTTTTATCCATAGGGGATACATTACAAACCTCCAGTGTTTGTCTGAAACTGCAGATAGTACCAAATTCAGGATACACTATGTTTTTTTCTATACATTAATACCTATGATAATGTTTAATTTATAGTTCAAGTTTAATTAAATATCAGGCACTGTAAGAGATTAATAAAAATAATAAAGTGGAAAAATTATAATATACTGTAATAAAAGTTATGTGAATGTGATCTCTCCTTCTCTCTCTCAAAATATTTTGTTGTACTGTGCTCACCTATTTTCGAGTCATAGTTGACCAGGGGTAACTGGAACCAAGGAAAGCAAGACTGTGGATAAGGGGGGACTACTGTATCTCACATACTTATACACACATGTATAACCATATACCACAAAACTTGTAATTTGTATTAACATGCTCATACCATAGTCAGTACCATTTTCTCATTAAGTCATCTCTTTCAGTTGCAAAACACAGTATAAAAGGAATGGCACATGCTATAACATGTATTTTACTTATTCTGTGCTTATGCAAATATGAATGAGTAATATATTCAGTTATAATGTTCCCTTAAGCCACTGTTTTGCTACATGCTGGAAAACCTTCTATACATAGTTCTGATTCTTTTTGGATTTATTTTAAAGGTGACCCAGTTAGTTTTTCTCTTTTGCAGTCTCTCTCTAGTAAATGTAGCTACTATGACTATGAGTAAAAGAAATATGGATGGGTAGATGAGATATGGAGAAGCCAGTACTCATGCAGATAAACACAATGTGAAAATAAGGAACCACTCTTAAATTATTTACATAGAAATAATGACAAGGAAACAAAATTACTTTCTGAACCACATTTTATCACCTGGCTGGTTGCAAAGAATACATTTTGTCTGTTTTCATCAAATGAAAATCTTAACCATCTAAATTTAGGGCTGTAAAGCATGTTTATAACAACTCAGGAGCTCTCACAGTAACAATCACAGTACTAAAATGCTTATTTTCTAGAAAGTGGTTAGAACCACTCAAAAACATTTTATCAGAGTAACTGGTTAGGGAAATATTACAAACAGACATTTTTAAAATGATGCAAAATACCATGATGTGTGAGAAGTTCAAGTTTAAACTGTATTCAACATCATCAACTGTAGTGGAAAGAAAGTTCCAAAGCATGAAAATCCAGAGCAATTGTTAGTAGTATGAGTGGTAGGATTGAAGTAAATAGAAAGAAATGGAAGGCATTTGCTTAATCTATGATCTTGTTGAAAGAAGGGTCCCAGCACAGTAGCTTTTTCCTTTTCAGACTAGTCAGATGTAGGCCCTTTTAAGGGCATAAAGAATGGAGCTACAGAAAGAGATTAAAAATGCAGGGAGAGAATGGCAGAATACAATAAGGTTGTTTTTAAAACGGAGAGAAATCTATGTAGAGTAAAGGTGACTCAGGCAAAATACAAAAGCTGTTTCCTTCTCATATATGCAGAAGCTTGTCCTAAATAAAAAGGTGCAAGGCATCTTCAGCAATTCCTATTATCTGGTACTTTTATTGCCCTGGCATGATTAGTAGAAACTATTTAGCAAGAATTGTCAACTATATGCTTTTTCATCAGCCTGATGTTTGATCTGCAATCCCTCTATAACTAATAGCAAAAGAGAAACACTCAGAAATTTAGGAAGTTTTAGTTGGCAATCAGGTGTTAGCCTACTCTGTGAGGTTTATTCTTCATCTTAGAAGCTTGGTGGCTGTTGATCTTTTTCGATAGCCATCAAGAAGCAGTGTCTTAGACCTGTTTGGCTGCTGTCGGGCATAGAGGAGTTTGGCAGCCCTAGGGAGATGAATTTCTTCAGCGCTGGATCCACCCAGAGTAGAGAAGCAACACCCTCCAGCCACTACTCTGTTGCTATGAAACAAAAGACTAGAGAGTTGAGCGAAGCAGGAAGTCCCGCCTTTTAGCCCTAGTCGGCTTTGGCTCCCGCTCCCGACGCTCACGCCCACCTGCCACCCTTATTGGTTAGCTCCCCAGTGCTTTGCATCCCTTCTTCCATTTCCTTTCCGTTTTCCACTTTCGTTCTCGGGCGAGTCCAGGCCCTTCATTTCCTTCTGAGTCCCCTTCCATTCGGACGTGCGGCGAGCGGGCCTTCCTTTGGGGCTATTGTGTACTGTGGAGGACGTGGACAGAGTGGTAGCGCGAGCAGGACGGGCGCCTCCCGCCCATTGGCTCCGCCCGCTGTCGGGCTGTGCGCGGGCGCGCGGGATTGGCCTAAAGACGCGCGGCCCCGCCCTCGGTTCCGCCCCGTGCCTGGGTCTCCGTGTATGTTGCTGGGGTGGGGTGTCCAGCGAGTGCTGCGGCGGCGTCCCGCGGCCTCCCCGAGAGTCGGGCGGGAGGGGAGAGCGGGTGTGGATTTGTCCCGACGGTAATTGTTGCGTCTCCACGTCTCGGTGGCCTGCGCTCTGGCTCGCGCCTTCTTCGGGACCGTGCTATCACAGCGATCACACACTCCCCGCCCTGGCTACCCACACACCCTCGGCTGCGTGCGTGTAGAGTCGGACCCGCGCTCACGCGTGTCTCCGGACAGCTACGGCGCCGAGAGGCAAGGAGGGAAGGGGGCGCCGGGGAGGCTCGGCTCTTCTTACCGGCTCTGGGGCCCAGGGGCAGCCAGGCGCGGACCACGGATGGCGAGGGGAGAGTCCCGGCTTCCAGCGGCTGTTGCTGCCGCCGTCCAGTTTGAAGTGGGGCATTTAAAGACCGGAACCCAGGCAGGCTGAGGGGAGGAGGAGGGAGGAGTGCAGGGAGACGGGCGGCTGGGATTGCAGACGGCGGGGAGGTGCGTCCACCCGGGCGCCGGTCCCCTCGCCCCCGAGGCGGACGGGCTGCGGGCACTGCAGAAGCGAGGGGATACTTTGTCCTCTCTCTGTTCACCTTCCTCCCCAGCCGAGGTCCAGAGTGGCAGGGGCCTGAGCAGGAAGGGGCACAGACGTCCTGAAACAAAGCTTTGGGTGAGACTAGAGGCAAGGAGTGAAAGAAGTGAACTCTCTTCTTTCTGTGCCCGCTCTTGTCAGTTTCTAACCCTGTCTTTTAAAATGGGCTATTTGTTTGTTGTTTCATTTGGCTCTTGGGAGTAACTACTCACCGCGCTGGTTTGAAGAACTGTGTGTTTGTGTCTCTGTACTTGCTGGTTTTAGTGGGAAAAATCCAAGTCCTACGCCTTTGTTGACAACAGACCTGTCCCTTATGCTTGTATAGAAGACTCTTTACGTTTATGTAACTTGGAGAAATCTAACAGGGTGAAATGAGGTTTTTGAACGTGGCTCTCAAAATGTATGTATTCTAGGGGCTTCAGTTCTAGTATTTTGAAGTGAGATTTAGGCAGAAGGGACAGAACATTTGATGTGTTCTTGTAGGAAATCTATTGAAGTTTTTTTTGTTGGTGTTGGGAGTTGAGTATTAGTTCAGCCTTAGCTACTTGAAACCTGAGGAGGATGCATCTTTAACTCTCAGTATTCTAAAAGCAAATCTAGGGTCATTGCTCTTAACCCTACTGTGTGTAAAGATTTAGAGTGTAAATTCACAAGCTTATTGTAAAGTTGAATCTGGGACCCTTGGTTTTGTTCACATTGGTGGAGGAGGATGTAGTGGTTTCAAGTTAACTTGTTCAGTTTTCTTGTGAGTAAATATTTTCATAACCAACTTTTTTTTTTTTTAAATTTGCCTTTCAAAGAACTAAGATTCCAGATGGCAAACTCTATGAATGGCAGAAACCCAGGTGGTCGAGGAGGAAACCCCCGAAAAGGTCGTATTTTGGGTATTATTGATGCTATTCAGGATGCTGTTGGACCCCCTAAGCAAGCTGCAGCAGATCGAAGAACTGTGGAGAAAACTTGGAAACTTATGGACAAAGTGGTAAGTTCTGACTGTGCACGTACGTAACTCTATTCGCCTTGGATCTGGTTTCTCCAGATTTATTTATAATATTAATTAATAATAATTTTTACGGCAACAATATTTTAATTTGTTTCGATCACTTTTCTACCATTCCGTGTGTTTTGAAAAGTTGGATTCACAGCAGAGACTTTTTTTTTTTTTTTTTTTTTTTTACCTTTTGCCCTTCTTCTCTTCAAGGTTCAGAGTTCCTCTATATGACTCAGTATGCAAAGTTTTTACCATTGGCTGCTTTTTGTTGGTACATGGCCATAGTATGTTTGGAAGTGTTTATTCTGTGTTATATGAGGTTGTGTTGCTTTTAGATGACAAAAGAGTACAAACAAGTTATTTCAGAAAAGTTTCTAATGGACCACTCATGACAACCAGATGTGTATGATACTGAAAATATTTACTGGGGAAAGAACCAGATTAGTCCTTAAGTGAGGAAACAGTGAGTTGAGAGAGTTTCCATTTTCATCTTTGAGAATTCATGTTCATTAAGAAGCTTTTTTGGTATTAATGGTAGAGTTACAGTTTCTTTCATCTACTGTTCCATTTTGAAACAGGAAACCTTTTGATTGCACTTTGTTTATTGTGAAAGGAAAATATATGTTGGGGGTGGTGGGGCTGAATGTATCAGAAACCTCTGTGGTTTTACCATGTTGGTTTCAGATGAACTATAATTTCTCAAGAAGAAACCAAGATGGACGTCAGTATCCAAAGAAGTCCAGTTAAAAAATCAACTTGAATACTTTATGTAATACTCAGAAAACTACAGCTGTCAGTATCCTATCTTACTAATAGGATTATGAAATAAATTTGATTAAGATGTAGTTTGCTGCTTTGCAAAAATTACTGATTTTTGCTTTTGAAGCAGTAGCTCTCGTCAAAATGTTTATTTTGATAAACGTTTGTAGCACCTTATGGCGATATTTCTTAGATATCTGGGGCTAATTATAAATTTAGTTGAGGCAGGACTCTTTTTATTATTATAACTGCAGAAATGGAGGTTTAAAGAAATATTTCTTTGTAGTGATGTGCCAAAGCCTCCATGAAGTCATGTAGTAGCATTCCCCTTTGCTTTGGTTTGTTACTGTGTACAAATACTGGCTACAAAAAGCCACCATCAGTAGTATTAGTAATACAGGAAGGTGACAAGATTTACTTTATCTTCATGTATCCTTATGGAAATTACACCTACGCAGATGAATGATGGGCTTGTCATTCTGCTAGTGTTGCTAAATGAGAGCCAGAATATTTTTGCCAGATAAATATCCTTAGTTTTGGTCTTTAGTGTGACCTATTTAAGCTTCTGCCAATTTATTCAAATTGTTATATTAAAGTGCTCCAGACAGAATGATGTCATAGTGTCAGAACATTGCAACTTGCTGCTTGGGGTCAGGTTTTGATTTTAGCATTGGATACTTAAGAATAAGGAAATGCAATTGGAAAAATAACATATATTTGGCAAGCACAATACTAGCTCTCTTTGCTTTTCTAAAGAGGATGCATTTGAAGGTCACTCCCATTGTCTAAATCATGAGTTGGGGGTAAGAGAAGGAATTCAAGGTTTTTCTCTATCTGTTATGTAAGTGGGCAACAAACGGATCAGATTCTATAAGGGAGCTGCTCCTCCCCACCCCACTTCTTTGAGTGGTCAAAAGTTGTACATTTGTGAGTGTTAGAACAAAAAGATTCAAAAAGATTTATATAAGGAAATGGTAAGCTGTAGTTACCATACAGTCATTATTTTTGAAACTTTAAAAACTGGTGTGCATAATTTTGGTCTATAACTGATTGTTAACATAAGTTTTATCCACTTTTAATTATTTCACCATGAGTTATGGTAAAGTAGATGGTTATTTCATAATTAAGTATTTGCTATTGTTTATTTTATTAACCCTTTTGTGGGTTTGGGTTTAGCCTCTCCAATTGAGAAACTTGATTCACATGGAAATCTATTATCCAAAGTCTCTACTTAGTGGGATGTGGGTGCGGGTATTGGCAAAGGTGCATTGCCATGGCTTTCTCTGCTTGTCTTCATTGTTTGTCTAAGATGAAAATGATTGTGTTCATTTGTGAAGGTATCCATGGGCTTCGTGGAGAGAAATCACATAAAATATTATACAAGAATTCAGTGTGTTTATTTTTACTCTATCACACAATAATATAATATAAAGGCATTGATAATTACTAATTGGCCATATATTTTATTTAAGTATGTAGTGCAGAAGCATCCCCCACTTGTGTTTATCTTTTCTTATTTGTCCAGTGGTGAAGGAAGTGGCTCATAATATCAACATTGTCCTGATGATTACATCAGGAACTTTATTATTAGTCCCAAAGTTAATCTCTTGACTCATTACCTAACTGTTTTTAAAATAACTTCAATAGAATGAGTTTAGCTTGTGAATAACAGAAAATAGGAACTTTCAAGTCTAATTGATAGTTATATAAAAGGAAGGGTTAAGTGTATAGTTGGTATTTTTTCCTTGTGAAGCCTCTTCACAAGAGCAGATCTTAGAAGTGTAAGTATGAACACAAACTTTTCAAGTTTACTGTGTCTCAGCTACCTGCAAAGTAAAATAACTTATTTTGTAGGGGATAATGAAACAGTCTTTGTAGGGAAAATGTCTAGTAAGTGTGTAGTTTCACCATTTCTTGACCTCTAGAATTTAAAATGGTCAACTGATATTCCAGTTTCAACTAATTGTTCTGTTTTCAAAGGGCAGGCATTCTCTCCAAGGTCACTGAGAATATGAGAAAGTAATTGCCCAGTTGTGTTCCTCTTAAGATGTAGAGTGTTTTATAGTAGAACATCAGTAGCACAGAGTTAGCATGGTATATGTATTAAGAAAAAGAATAGTAGCTTATCCAAAAGCTCCCCATTTAGACAGATTTTCTAGCCTTAACTCTGTGTTTCAGTGTAGGTCAATAGCTGATTGGATGCCTATTTGATATAGTGACAGAACTATTACTCATAAATCCATATCTAGGTTCAAATACACCCAAAATGAAATTTGGGTTCCAAAGCTATTAAGGAGACAGAGTTTCTTAAACACTTATTGTACATTTATTTAGGGTCTATTACGTTCCTGCTAAGCGCTTATTACTGGGAATGCAAAGCTGGACAAGACATGGTCCTGCCTTCAACCTGTCAAGGAACTCAGAGAATAACATCAGAGCCAAGCATATAAATGGATAATTGCCATGTAATATGGAAAGGGCTGTTACAGACCTATACAAAGTACAGTGGGAGCAGAGTAGAGAACATTCACCTTGTTTTTCTGGCCATTCTTCAGACAGTTTTCTGTCTGGATTCTGCTGGCCATTGCCTTTTAGGAACAGCATTATTGTGCTCTTGTTGGAAATGCTGAGGTGAGGGTAAGGAAGTGATTGCTAATCAGTATGGTTGGAATGATAATTTATTAATGTGAGGTTCCTGAGTGTGGTTTTCATGAGAGTCTTAGCCAGGTGATGGAAAATAGAGAAACAATTTTCCGTCTAATAGATGCTAAATGTACTGAGCATACGTGGATGCTCAGGAAATTAGAAAATAATTAATTGATGCTAAAGAGCAAAGGAAGTTGAGTACCTGTGTTTTCGTCTTGCTGTCCTTGTCATTTATTTGCAGTTACATTACTGAAAGAATTTTAAAAGCATTTGGAAAGTGATGATGCCAAACAATCTTTTTCTGCCTTTTATCCTCTGTACATTTAATATGTTTGTCATGCTTGAAATATAATTCATTCTCCATCTTTTTAAATTTAATTGTGACCATCATGTATTTTAAAGTTTGTCAATCAAAGGTGCTTGGATTATATTCAGATATTTTTTTAAAAAAGAGTAAATATTGTTTTCTATGTTGAATTCTTCATACTTCTTAAAAATATTCTATGTGAAGTAAAACTTAGGTTTTGGATGCCTATTGTTTGTGTTTGTTGATTTTGAGACTCTCACTTTCCTAGAGCCTTGAAACAGGGAATATCATATATTTGAATTATTCTTCTTCACATATTTCCTTTTCACTGTTGAAGTTGTTCTACCTTAGCAGTATCATGGGCCCTAGTAGACTTGGATAGAGGATAACAACACATGAAAATATCTAGACAATTTTGTTTAGTAGTGAGTTAGAGTATGAGTTTGTACTAAGATAAATGAAGTGACCTCCAAGTTTGCTACTTGTGAATTCTAGGAAAAGCTATGATAAAGTAAAAGATTTAAAGGAATCCTATCAAGAGTTACCTTGGCTTATCCCTGTGATATAAGGTATACGTAGAACAGAAGGCTTAATCAGTAATCTTTTAAATTTTACAAAATTTTTACCATTCATATTTTGAATCCACTTCTTCTTTTCTTTCAAAAGTTGTTTATATGTTGTCTGTTGATTTCATGATTCACTTATCAAATCCCAAGTTTGGAAGGACAGACATTTTTAAATAACTATGCCACACAGTAGGATGTAATAATTGCTGTATGATGGTATAAATAAAGTTCTGTGAATGTAGTATGTGGAGGAGGTGAATGTTACTAGGGATGAAAAATTGGAGTAGAATTAAGCATAGAGGAGGTACTATTCAGGTGTTCTTTGAGGATGGTTTGCATTCCAGTGAGGCAGAGGACACATTAGCCTGAAGGAATGACGGAAACTTGTTAAGTGAGAGAAGGTAAGTTAGAGGAACATTTAACAGAGGATTTAACTGCTCTGTCAAGGAATTTAGACTTTATTTGGTAGGCAGATAACCACCGCAGGCTCTTAAGCAGGAAGAGGAAAAGTCAAGGCTATGTTTTGGTAGAATACTCTCTTGACTCTATGAAGGTTTAAGAGAAAAAAATTAAAAACAATAATGACCAAGAGATATTAAAACAGTCTAGGCAAGAAATAATAGAGAGTTGGCCTAGAGAATTGACATTTGGTACAATAGTGTTGGTTCGGATGTGGGAGGCATTTTGGAGGTAAAATCTACAGGTCTTGGTGACCCTTCAGAGTTAGAGGATAAAAGAGAAGGGGGAGTGAAAGTGACTCTTGAGGTTTTCAGCCTAGTTGACTCTGAAGGCAGTGATGCCCTTAATGAGAGAAGAAACATAGGAAGGAAAAGAGGAAGTATGGGGGTTGGTTTTTTGACCATGCTAAATTTGACATGCCAGAGTGAAATCCATTTTGAAGTCAGAAGATTGAGTGTGCAGTTCAAGAGAGAAGTTGAAATGAGAGACGTGTATTTGGTAGGTATGTTCATAAAAGCAGCATTTTAAACTATAGAACTGCAATAGATTTCCAGTACAGAGTAAAAGGAAGAGAGTCAGAGAAAGGGAGAATCGATATTTTTGTGGTGTGAGGGTTGTAATTAGATGGCAGAGAAGGAAAGAGAATCCTACAAAGAACAGTTGTGAAAAAGGTAGAAAGATAATTAAGGTACAGTGATTTCCTAAGTAGAAACACCTTCAAGAAGACGGCATTTTGAAGTTCTGATAAAACTAGTTTCAAGTTCAAGTGAAGAAAACCATACAGAGTGAAAATTTAAGAAGTCACTGAATTGCATGATTAGAGCCTTTGTTGACCTTTACAGAGTAGTTTCACTTAGCAGAGTGCGGCTAAATTAAAATAAGTATGTGGATTATTTAAAAATCGTTCTATAACTGTGACAACTAATGAAAAGGAAGAAAGTTCTGATAGCATGAAGGTTTGGACAGAATTTAAATACCTGTGTGTGTGTCTCTGTGCAATAGGAGAGGTTCAGAGATTGATGGGAATGGGTGTGGGTAGGGAATGTTTTAAGCTGTAAAAGAAGAAGAAATAATTGAGAAAATGGCATTAGCTTACATGTGGGAGTGAAAGACTAGGAACAAGCATAATAGAAGGGTTAACTTTGCTGAATAATGTACCTTCCACTTAGAGAAGAGGGAAATGAGGAAATAAAAGAAATTTGAGGGAATTTGTAAATTTTATGTTTGGTTGTCAGGAAGTGATTTAAGGCATAATATTTATACAATATTAAGCCATGTTTTAAAATTTTATGCTATAGAATAAAAACTATATATTTTAACCAGTCTTCTAGCAATTAAGTGGGTAAATAAGTAAAAAATCAAAATAGAAATCAGTTCTCATCTTTAATATTAAGATCATCTTAAACACATACTATGACTTAAATGATGCCGCAATGTTATTTTTATCTACTCTGCTTGCACATATGTTTAAGGTTTGTTTTTTAAAAATGTATTTGTAGGTTGCTAATTTTTCCTAGTAATAAAATAAGCATTTTGAAAATATCCAACTAAATTTTACAGCTTTTTAACGTCAATATTAAATAATTGTTATGACCACTTATACTGTTTTACAATAGCAATAAAAAAGTAGTTATTAATGTTCTGTTAAAAAATTGAGTATTTTAGCCCTAAATCTTTTCCTGAGAGTCTCTTGGTTTTGAAGAAACTAAAGAATTTTGTGTCAGCTGACAAGAATACTGACCTGGGCTTAGCCTTATTTCCTGCTGTCTTGAACAAAACATTCCAGACTTTTTAAGGGTTTTAGGTAGCATGAATAACTTTATGAGCTAAAAGAACTTTGAAAAGCCATGATGTCTAACAAAGTGGTCAGTGCCCTTGGTCTGATTCTTAAGCCTTCTGCAAAACCTGTAGAGATTTTCCCTTGTGCTAAAATATAAAATCTGGAAGGAGAAGAAATGTTAAAAAAAGAAGTGTGTACAGACTATGTGCCAGGCACCGTTCAAAGCACTTTATAGTTCCTCTTCTAAGGATTATAATACCCTGAGAAGTTTCCAGAAGAAGAAATCTACCTAAGGTTATAAAGCTACTAGGTGGCAGGGCCAGATCCTAGGTTTGCTTGATTCTGATACGTATGTTCATAGTACGAAGAGAGTCAAGCACACTGCTCCATGGAATACTGTGATGCTTCCTATTTCCATGGGAAGTATATCGAAAGGGTATTTATCCTCTCCCACACTTGATATTATTAATATCAAGTTATTCTTTAAACTTCATACTCATTTTTAGGCAGGTTTATTCAAGATAACATAGATATCCTATTTGTAATATATATTTCTGAGAGGTTCTTCCGTACTTTGGTCTTCTTCTCCTGCTATTTCTCCTTCTTGCTATCAAATTTTTTTTTCACATATATTATATGGAAAGTTCTATATTAGGTAATGGAGATAGACCAGTGAGGAAGACAGATATGTTTTCCACTTTTAAGAAAATTCTATTCTCATTTAGAAGAAAGATAGTGAACAGATAAGTACACAATTGGTATCTTAATTACAACTGGTTGGTTCTTTAATGATGCTTCTTTTTTTTTTATCTTTTGAGATGGGGTCTTGCTTTGTTGCCCAGGCTGGATTCAAACTCCTAGGCTCAATCAGTCCTTCTGCCTTAGCTTTCTGAGAAGCTGGGACTACAGGTGCACACTACCATGCCTGGATTTCTTTAATAGGGTTTCCTATATCATTCTTAAAAGATACCTCCATTGGAAACCATAAAGAAACTGATAGTTTTCTCCTAATCCTGCTATAACTAATGTATAGACTCATGACCAATTTTACGTGCTAACTTTGTTTTGCCCAGTTAATATTCTATGTAGAAGGAGTGTTGTATTTTTATACTTTTTGCATTTTATACTTTATATCTTTTTATACCTTTATATATTTAATGATGATTTGCTGAATTAAAATGGAAACATCCCAAAGAACTCTTATGTGCTTTTTATTATAATAACATGTACTTCTAGGTAACTGCACTAAGAAACCTCTTCCAGCATTTACGGGAGGAGGACAGGGGTTTCTATGATATCTTTAGAAAATGAGACATTTCACTCGTGAGTACATGACTTGATTCAATGTAACTGAATGCTTCACGAAGTGAGGTGTGTTTTATAATGAAGTCTATTACAGTATAGACACAGTTCCTTACTGTTGAAATTTTCATTTGCTTCAGTAGAATTTCCTTCATATGTTTCAGAGGCTGGTTTGAACCTTGTTTGCAAGGAATAAGTTAGCTGACCTCTTTATTACCTTTTGGCTTGAAATTTTAATTAAGGTACAGTTGCAAAACTCTTTAAATCTGAGAGTGTTCCAAGAATAATTAATGACTTTGAGAATTCATATAGTAGTAGTAAATTCGGTTTTTATTTTTGTGCCTTTGCTGTGATAGGGCCGAATGTATATTAATATATATAACTACATTTTTATGTATTTATATATAGTGTATATATAAATTATATATTTTTATTTTTGTGAATCAATACAGACTACATGTACAGGCAACATCTCCTTAAAAATCTTTAATACCTTTAAACAGATATGAGAGTCAGCTGTGTGTTAGTATGGAAAGAATACCTGATTCTTAAGTCCAGGTATCAGGGTTCTGAGCAGTAACATTAGCTAGGTTCTATTTCTGTGTTTTAGTATTGTCATATCAGAATAAGGGAGTTGGTCTCCATGATTTCCAAATCCTTTGAGTCAATGACATAATGGAATTTCAGCCTAATTCCAGTAATAAATATTTTGCTTTTTAGTTCAAAAGAAAAGAGTAATACTGCTAACGAACCAATTCTTGTATGTACCAATCGGTGCCTTAAAAAGTTAATCATTGTATAATGTGACTACAGATTTGTTCTTTGTGAAAGCTCTTCTGTGTTGGCACCAACTTTCATTCTAGGGAGCGATTTAGATATTTCTGTAAGAGGTGTAAGGCATGTGAATCTGAACTTGAACCTTGTGGTGAGTTTGATTTTCTCCTTAATATACTGCTTTTAGAAAAGCAATTTTTCTTTCCCTGGCTTTTGCAGTTCCTTGAGCACAGCAGGCACTCAATAAATATTTATTGAATGGAATTGAATTTGACCTGCTTAGAAATCATAGCCCTGATGTACGGTTACTCATTTTCAGTGGGGGCTGTCATAAATCACAGGGTTTAATAGTAATCCTACTGATGAACTGCACACTCAGCGGCTTATAGTAGTTCAGTATTGTATGTTGCACTTTCCCAGGTGCACATTTAGAAAACAATGTAGCCTGCAGAGCCTTAACGAACTGACGCCAGCCTATTTCAGATCTCCTGTACCACTCACTCACAGCTTTCCTATACTCCCACCTTTTAGAATAACTGCATTTGCTCTCCTTTTAACATGCTTTATTCTCTGATGCCTTTTAAGCCTTTGCACAACCTTTTGCCTGCCCTAAAATATTCATTTTGGCAATTTTAGGTATGCTTTTCTTGACACTGTTATGTGGATGTGAGTGAGCTGCTGCTTTGCTCCTGTAGCACTTTGTGCTCTCATCCATCATGGCACTAAATTCTCCTGTAATTCTTTCTTAAGCCGCCAATCTTTCCCAGGAGGCAACTCCTTGAGGGCAGGTCTGTGATTTATTCCTTTCTGTGTTCCCTAGGGCCTGAAACAATGTCTGACACACGAATGTTTGTCAAATTAACAAATGGTTCCCGAAGTTCATGTAGATTTGCAAATGGAATAATATAAAAATGTAGATGAGTTTAGCATGGATCATTAATTATATGCCTAATTCTAATTAAATTGTGATATAGTTAGAAAGAAGATCGCCCTGAGATTCAGAAGATTCAGGCTCTTGTGTAGGATTAATGATTTTTTAAATAGTCCTTTAATCTTTGTAATTCTTAGTTTTTTTAACCTGGAAATGAATGGCTTGGATGGGATCTTTGCTAAGATCCCTTAGAGGAAGAATTACATTGTTCCTAAGTTAATTATAGAGAACTAGGTCTCTTCTGCCAGGCTCCTTAAATCAGGAAGTATGTTCTAGTCATCTGCTATTTCCTGGCACTAAGCTCAGTACCTGGTATATAGTATTATAGGTAGTCAAATAATTTTACCTGGTAAAGCAATAAATTTTCACAGGAAATTATAATTCTGAATAAAGCAAATTAGGCAAAGGTCAGATAGAGAATAGTGAATTAAATATTTGTGAAACTTAAAATTATCTGTGAAAGAATAGTTACTTGGAATGTCTAAAAAGAGTACATGAGAGAAATTTTTTTATTTATCAGTTAAAAGATTCACCAGTGGAAGAAATGAATTTGAAGCTGCCTGGTCCCCTAACTACAAGTTAATAATTTATCAATCTGTGACAGTTGTACCAAGTTTTATGTTGCTGAAATTAAACTGTGCCTGCTATATGATGTTGGTGGCCAATATTCTTGAAATTTATACATACTTGCGATAGTATCTTTGGTTTAATGTACTGAAAAAACATATCCTATTTCAGCCAGGATTTATTAAATCCTTGACATATTTGGGACTTAATTTTTAGGGCTGAATGAGCTTTTCTGATTATATCCATGTATTACAAACATAAAAAAGGGATAAAAAAGCTTTATCAGCCCTTTTGACTATACTTTTGCAAATATTCGGTATTATTTAATAAATGAGATGCCATCTTCCCTTTCCAAGAAATTCTTAGAGATGAAAGTAATATTCCTTCATTTAAATTATACCTTTGGGTTATTAATTTGAATACTTGATGCATGTAGGGTCCAATTGTGAAAATAAGGGAAATAATATGATCAAATTATTTGTGTAAAAAATTATATATGTATAAAATTATATATATCATTCCTCCATTTAGACTAGTTTTTCGCTCTGTATATCTCACACTTTGATTCTCTTTCATGGTCCATATATACTTTCAGTCTTGGATACTATCAGACAGTTACCATATTTGAATTGGACGTTATTGATCCTATGGTAGGCTAGTTAGCATTATTGGCACTTGAAGTATTACTGAAACCATTCTTTTTAAAAATTTTCTTAAAATTAAAAAAAATTATTGTATATATTTAAAGTATACAGCATGATATTTTGATATATACACATACATGGTGAAATGGTTACTACAGTCAAACAAATTAACATATCTGTCACCTCCCATAATTACCTTTTTGTTGTGGTAAGAGTACTTAAAATCCATTGTCTTATCAGATTTTCAGTATACAGTGCAATATATTTATCTATAGACCTCATTCTCTATATTAGAGCTCCAGACTTACCATCCTACATAACGCAAATTTGTGCACTTTGACCTACTTCTCTCCATTTCCTACCCTTCCCTGCCCTAGTAACTACCATTCTTCTCCCTGTTTCTATATATATGATTTTTTTTTTTTTTTGGTAGATTCTGCATGTAAGTGAATTCATATAGTATATTTCTGTGCCTGGCTTATTTCACTTGTATTGGGACAGTTGAAAATAATGAAACTATTTACAGAAGTGATGAGAAAGGTAATGCATAGTGGGAAAAGACAGAAATTTTAACCGATTTTTTAAAAAATATCTTGCTCTTGAAAATTTTACCAAAAAAAAAAAAAAATGTGATTATAGCCTTAGAAGAGGCCCATGCGTCCAAGGGACCCAGAAGCTTATGCTTCTTTAGCTTCTTGGTAAATCTGCCTTTATGTATACATTTAGCCTTTTGTAAGAGTGCTGCACCGTTATGTTATGTATGCTCTCATGCAATTACCAATGACTTTATTTTAAAAATTATTTGGAGGGATCATTATACCCTATTTGGAAGGGTAAGAACACAATAGCCTTAGTTACTCTGGGCTAAATCACATTAACATGTAGAAGTGAATACAGTAGTTGAAAATACTGCCTTTTCTTGCTGGTAGAAGGTATCTTTTGTTATGTGGGGATCCCTGAATACTCCAGTAGTTGGGGTGGCACCTGACGGAATGACTGAACCGTTATATACCACATGTTTATAGGCGTGGTAGACAATATGGGACGTGGAAAAAACCTGTTTGGACCTCACACCCATTTACTACTTAATAACTTGGTTATTAAAATTGTACCTCTATTTTTTATTCTCCTCAGGGTTCAGGAACAGTACACTAAAACATTAATTAAAATCTATGTGAAAGCTTTAGCTAGAAGTTCAGTGTAGCAAAATAATGTTGAAATGGTAGACATTGGTTGCTAACAGAAAAGGTTCATTTCCGACTTTATATTTTAAAAAAAGACTATCAGTGGTATACAGTGATGAGTACACTGCAGTTCTGTTCAGCTTTGCACAATGGGATATTGTAGAAGAATTAAAACTTAAAGGGGTGAAAGGATATGAAAAGACTGAATGGAAAGAACAAAGAAAAAGATTTAATTGTTGTAAGACAAATGTATTTGCCAGTTCTTAGTAAATTGGAGATAATAACTTAATATTATAATTTATATTAGGGAAAATGAAGAAATAGACATTCTATAAATTTCTCATTTTCAAGTGAAAGAAACTGTTATGGTTTATATAAAAATAATTTATTATTGTCTTTTTTAGGTAAGACTGTGCCAAAATCCCAAACTTCAGTTGAAAAATAGCCCACCGTATATACTTGACATTTTACCTGATACATATCAGCATCTGCGACTTATATTGAGTAAATACGATGACAACCAGAAACTTGCGCAACTCAGTGAGAATGAATATTTTAAAATCTACATCGATAGTCTAATGAAAAAGTCTAAACGGGCAATAAGACTCTTTAAAGAAGGCAAGGAGAGGATGTATGAAGAACAGTCACAGGACAGGTAAGAATATTTCAGATCTTTTTTCTTAGTGTTAAGGCCATTTATGTTGCTTTTTGCCTCACAGTATAAATGTTACTATGTAATTTTTGGGGGGAAAATGCCATTCACTTTGTATACAATCCTGTGTTGTTTAACAATGGGAATACACTCTGAGAAATGTCTCTTTAGGTGATGTCATCACTGTGGGAACATCATAAAGTGTACCTACACAAACCTGAGTGGTATAGCCTGCTATGCACCTACGCTATATGGTTTAGCCTTTTGCTCCCAGGTTACAAACCTGTACAGCATGTTACTGTACTGAATACTGTAGGCAGTTGAACACAATGGTATTTGTCTAAACACAGAAAGGTACAGTAAAAATACGGTATAAAAATATAAAATGGTACACCTTGTGTAGGATACTTAACGCGAACGGAGCTTACAGGACTGGAAGTCGGTCTGGGTAAGTGAATGTGGAGGCCTAGGCCATTACTGTCCACTACTGTAGACTTTATAAACACTGTACAGTTAGGCTACACTAAATTTATAAAAAATTTTTCTTTCTGCAATAGTAAATTAACCTTAGCTTGTGGTCACTTTATAAACTTTTAATTTTTTTTAACTTTTTTACTGTTTTGTAATAATACTTAGATTGAAACACACATTGTACAGCTGAACAAAAATATTTTCTTTCTTTATATCATTATCCTTTAAGCTGTTTTCTATTTTTAATTTTTTTGCCTTTTAAACTTTTTTGTTTAAAATTAAGACACAAACACACCCACTAGCCTAAGCCTAAACAGAATGAATATCATCGGTACAATGGTCTTCTGCCTCAACATCTTGTCCCATTGGAAGGGCTTCAGGGGAAGTAACAGGCATGGAGCTATCATCTTTTGATAACAAATACTTCCTGAAGGACCTGCTGGAGGCTGTTTTAAAGTTACATTTTTTTTTTTTAAATAAGTAGAAAGAGTAGTCTAACAATAAAAAGTATAGTATATTCATACTATACATACTATATAATATAGTAAATACATAAACCAGTAACGTATTTATTATCATTATCAAGTATTATGTACTGTCCATAACTGTATGTGCTATACTTTTATATGGTTGGCAGCACAGTAGATTTGTTTACACAGGCATCACCACAGATTCAAGAGTAATGCATTGTAAGGGCTGCAGCATCACTAGGCCATAGGAATTTTTCAGCTCCATTATAATCTTACGGGACCACCATCTATGTACTGTCCATTGGTCACTGAAGTGTCATTATGCTGCATGACTGTATTTGTTTTTAACAGTACTTAAAAGTTTTATATTAATTTATTTATGATAATAGCTAGTTCGTGAGACAGTATTCTTACTTTTTTGGTAGACTTTATTTTTAGAGCAGTTTTAGGTTTACAGAAAAATTATTCAGAAAGTACAGAAAGTCCCCATAATTCCCCTCCCCCTCAGAGTTTGTCCGGTTCACATCTTGCATTAGTGTGGTACATTTCTTACAGTTGATGAACCACTGTTGATACATTATTATTAAACAAAGTTAGGTTCACTCTTTGTGTTGTACTGTTCTATGGTTCATAAATGCATCATGTCATTTATCTACCATTACGGTATTGTATAGAATAGTTTCAGTGCTCTAAAAATGCCTTGTTCTCTACCTTTACATCACCCCCCCTGCACTCTGAACTCCTGAACTTCTGTCTCTACAGTTTTGCCTTCTTCACTGTATCGTATAGTTGAGCTCATGCAATATGTAACTTTTCAGACTGGATTCTTTTACTTAACAATATGCATTTATGGTTCCTCCATATCTTTTCATAGCTTGATAACTCATTTCTTTATGCTACTTTATGATATCCATTGTTCAATTTTCCTCTCATGTATTGAAGAGCATCTTGGTTGCTTCCAAGTTTTGGCAATTATGCATACAGTTGTTACAAATATTTGTATGCAGGTTTTTGTGTGGACTTAAGCTTTCAACTCTTTTGAGTAAATACCTACCAGTTGTATGGAATGCCTATGTTTAGCTTTGTAAGAACCTCCTAGACTGTATTCCAAAGTAGCTGTACCATTTTGCATTCCCACCAGCAATGAGTGAGAGTTCCTGGCACTCCACATCCAGGCTACCATTTGGTATTGGAGACAGTGTCTTTAAGACGTAGTTTGGAGACAGTGTCTTTAAGATATAGTTTGATTGAATCTGTGGGTGTGATAGATGTGGGTGGGAGATATAGCTTCAATCTCTGTATTTTGACGTAAGTGAGAAATTGGACTGGGATCACGAAGATGGAAGTGAAATCAACCAAATCCTCATTTTATAGTTAGAGTCTTTATTTAGGGACTCCTTGTTAGAATTTGTTGTTTAGCTATTTTGATGTTAATTTTCATGAGTTCTCTTAAACCAAATAAGGAAAATGATAGAGTTTTCTATTTCTGGGAATATTTTAAATATATCTAGAATGCAAACTGATAGTGATAGTCTATTAGATTTTCAAATTGGAAAACCAATATTAATTAAAATATATAATACCTTAACATATTAGTTTAATTTTAGCTGAAGACACTTAACCTCCCTGGATTTTAGTTTTCTTACATATAGGAAAACCTCTATTTCTTTCAGGTCAAAAAAACTGGCCTCATTTAGTCTAACATAGCACAGGGTTGTATAATAGAAAATTTAGTTATCTAGGTGTGTGGACTCTAAAGCTGTCTGTAAATACTGGCCAAACAAATACCAAGAGCACATAAAACAGTCAAATTTAAACATAGAAAAACTGTCTGCCAAATGTAACATGGCATAAATGTTTATGCATCTATAATTTGCTCTCTATATTAGTGATGAACCCTACCCTTCTCATAAAAGTCTAACCATCAATTAATAAGGCTCATCACTTAATATTCTTGGACCACAGTTTACACATCTTGAGAGTGGTGAATCTTCTAGTTGCCTTTTAGCTTTAAAGTTCTAAGACTCTTCAAGACTACCGAGGAGAATTTGAATTGCCACATGGTACCTGAAGTAAGGTAGACAAATATCATAGTAATTGCTTATTCTTATAGACTTTTCAAGAATGGATAGTGTTTTGGGAAGCCAGATGTCTATGTTAAAATTTTATTTCCCACTTTGTATTTCTGCCATTGACTTAATAAAAATAAGTTGTTTTATAAATATCTTTATAATTCTTATTCTTACAAATTTTGGTAGTCATGAAATCCTTCCTGATCCATCTGAGTCATCCATTAAATTTTACCTTTTAGGTTGTTAGGACATTGATGAGATGTGTAATTTTTCAGTCTAGGAATTTGAGTGGATGTAGTGTTTTAATTGGTTATAATAATATATGATATGGTAAACTTCTAATGAATCCACTTTTATATTTTCTGTGGAAACTCAAAACATTTTTTGACTTACTAGATGTCTTATAATTACCATCTTATTTGTCATTTTGATACTTTTGCATTTTTATGTGGCAGCATTTCGTGGGGAACTTTAAAATTTTGGTTGATTATATATAAATTTCCATAGATGATGACAAATCTCATACTGCTGACTGATCACGATGAGGACACTCTGTAAATTTTGTGTATTCTTGTCTGTGTTTTAAGTGTCCAAGTGAATTTTATTCACTCTCCTAAATTCAATCCTAAGAACAAATTTATTATTAATAATTTCTGTGCTGGTATAGCATATCTCTGATTGGATTTTCCTGTCATCCTTGTTGATAGTGTTCTGTGGCCAGCTGTGTTTATGCAAAACTTAGATTTGATAAATATCTAATCATAATTCATAATAATGCACCGTTCTTGGTTTATCATAACAAGGACACAGAGTTTTGAATTACGTTTTTTCTGCTCGTGATATATTTGTACACATTCACTTCTAGGTTCCCTTAGGATTCCAAATGCAAACCGAATCTAAAGTGTGCTATCGTAATGGGACTCTGGGACATTTTGCTCTACAGAACATCATAGAATTTTCATGGAGTGTTCTCATGGTAGCTAGACAACAGAGTATACTGAGTAGTAAAATGACTCTACCTAGCATGTATAACACACTGATTATTGGGAATATTATAAATTCTTACAACAATCTTTTATTCTATAAATAGTTCACTAGGGACATTACTATTACTAAGCTAAGAATGAAGAACAGTAATAATAGTCACAGTAATTTGGAGATCATTGACTAAATCAGTATTCCCCAAATGATTCTATACTTTATTGAAGAAAATGGTGCCGGATGAATACATGAATCAAAATGTTTATTTTAATGTTCCTGCATCTCTGTTGTGTCAACAATAAACTTCTCTGTGAATTCATTTTAAATATTAATATAAAGGTAAAGGGGAAAATAAAATCAGGCATAATTTCTGAACTACCTCTATTTTAATTGATTGCTAAAGAATGAGTAGCCAGAATTTTTAATGCAATTTTACATCAATGTAATAAATATAATAATAAATAGAAAAATAAATTAAATAAATTAATAGCGCTCAATGTATTTTCTAGTGACCTAAGTTCTGTGCAGAGGAAAGAGGGAGAAATTATAGTTAGATAAATGTATTTGCCACTAAAATGCATATTTAGGGCATAGTGAAAACCTCTTGCCTTTAGAGTGGGCAGAGTAATGATTTCTGGTGGAGGAAAGGCATGAGCAGGCCGCATGCCTCCCCTGACTGTTACAGGAAACCTCTCTTGTATCGCTTTTCCCAAGATTTTTTCCTTTTTTTCTACAAACAGTTGAACCTCTCACTGAGTTGGTGCCTCTCCAGCTGGGTTTCTAAACCATTCTGAGCTGGCATTTCTGGGAAGAGTAATTCAGTGATTTCTGGCAAGCATAAAGTTTGCATGTGTGTGTGTGTATGCGGGGAGAGGGAGTAGGGAGCAAGTGGAGAAGGATGTAGTTTGAAGCACAGAGAAAAGGAGAAACTTTATATCATACTGCCTAAAATTTTAGTGGCCAAAGTCAAAATGGATGGGAAGGTAGTTATTGCTGACAAATGTATGATTTACAAGAGACACTGTTCTTCTGTGATTTGACTGGCAGTTTCATCAATTGAACCTTTTAATAGTAAACTTTATTCTTTCAGCTGAAAAGTGTGCATAATCAGCTGCTCTTCAAGGCCTTGTGATGGATGCTATGCTTTTTGGACACCCAGGGATGATGGCCTAAGGACTTTCAGATTTTCCCTATTTTAGAACTGCTTGAGTGAGCTGCCAGGGTGCTACAACCCATTTTCCCCTCTCACACTCTGCTAGACAACCACTGAAACAAAACCAAAAGTCAACCGAGGTGGAAAAAATAGCTCTGCCTTTGATAAACTGTGAAGAAAATAAAAGCTTTAAAAAAATTCATGCCAGAGCGGAAAACATAGATGTTGTCTTATTATTAAAGTCATTTCAGAGCCCCTGGATCATTTCTTATATACCAGTGTTGTAGAAAACAAATCAGTTTCTTGACAAAATTGTGTGTGTATGTGTGTGTTTGGTGTGGAGAGTGTTTACTACATGTTTTGTATGAAAATATTCATGCAGATTAAGATTTAGTAAAAAAGTATTTTGACATAGAAAATTTATCCTTGAAGAGGTGAGCCTTTTTTTTTTTTTAAATTCTCAGAAGCATCAGGCAAAAATCTTCTTCTCCATTGACTATTTGGCTGAATAAAGAAAAATATATAATCTGCTGTGTTAATAACTTGCCTTTGTTCTTAAAGGACTACAAGTCACTCTGCTTGCTGTTTGTACCTATGTTGTAATTTATAAAATAGTATGCCAAAAACATTTTGGAACTGATATATTACAGAAATGTGATTAAGTTAAAAGTTGAATAAAAAACAATAGATACAACAATAACAAGAGCAACAACAAAACACAAAGCTAAAAACAAACCTTCTTAAAAAAAAAACAACAAACCTTGTTTTCCTCATGTTACTGTGTGACATCATTGCTTTGGGAAAAGAATAATATAGTATTAATTTAAATGCTTAAATTTGTATAAATACAAATACATGTTAATTACATGGTCATTGAAGTAGTTTTAAAATTCCTCATGGGTTTTCAGTTCACCATATAAAAAGATTGACCTGTATGGGCAATTTGGGCTTTAAAAGAAGTAATCACTGGATCTCACAGGTTAATGGCCTTGTTTATAATGCTACATTAAATACTGCATTTTCTCATAGACAGCTTTGTGTATTGTGAGAAGAAAATGAAGAAAGAGTGCTGTTTAACTTATTACAGAAACGTGAAGCCAAGAAATCTTATGGTCTGATGCCTTTTCTCCTTGCAGTGTTCTTTGTGACTTTGGTTGGCTTCCTGACTCCAATCTACTTTTTCAGTTTTTAAATTATTTTCTGGCTATTCGTAATGTTTTCACCTCAGATGTTCAACATCCTAAAATAAAGATTCAGTTGTTTTAGACTAAATACTACTGTTGCTACCTCAGTCTGTTAAGTAATTTTTCAAATTCAGTAGAAGTTTCTAGTAAAGATATTGTTTTGTTATTAAAATAATCATTTGCAAGAGAATTAATCTTAGGGAAGTTTGTCTTTCTTTTATAAATAAATTTTACTGTGTTGAATGTCTTCCATTCTATGAAATATCTATTTAATGATGCACGAAAGGGAATAGTTTCTATTCATTTAGAAAATAATTTTACATTTTAAAAATTAATCTTCCTGCCTTTTTTGTTTACTAACGGTGAAGACTACAATTATTTTGAGTTTCATGAGGACAAGGGATAAATTGCAAGTAGAAAATATGATTTCTAAATAAATCAAAATAGGCTACTAATTTCTTTTGAACACAAATATTTTGATATAAACATAGTTCCTCTTTAAATTTTTTTTGTATTTGTATTCTAGGCATTTTTCCTTTTACATGGAAAACTAAATTAAAACATTAATTTTTGATATTCCAAAATAATTACTTTTAACTTGTATCCAAAAGACAAATAATAGTAGTCAATCTTCTTCTGTAAAAACACGTTTGCCAGGTAGAAAAGGGAATTTTCTTTAAAAAACTTGAAAATATTCCTGAGATTGCGTTATCACAAATGAATAAAAAATTTATTTAGTATTGATAAGAATATATGTATATTTCAAGGATTTGAGAAATGTGAATAGATTTTTCTAAAATTTGGGAATGTAGGGGCTCATTTCTTTAACACACCGTGAAAGTAGAGGCCACAACAAAATTATTTAGACAAATGTTCTCAGAGTTAAACAAAGGGAGTCTGTTAGAGTGGGCAGGTGAGAGCTTGCAGAGTCTTTGACTGTTAAGGACTTTATGGCCCTGTGTATTTGGCTAAGTGCACCCCTGCTGCTTAGCTAACTAGATATAATATAATTTTCTTGTTAATTTTTGTTTAAGTGAAAAGTAAAAGGGTTTTTTTCCCCCCAGTAATTTCCTTTTCAATGTGTTTTCAAAATACAAAAGAAAACAAAATTATTCAGATGGAATTGAAAATGAATTCCACTGTTAGTTTTTTAAATTTTAATAAAATGTTGACATGTAATTCATTTATTTGCTATTTATTTTACTTATGTACTTTTTAAAAGCCCTATGTTAATACCATTCAGCTCCTAACTTCTGGTTTATTAGTAATTAAAATTTATTGTAACTTACTTTAATTTCTTCCATGTCAGATTATGTACTGTCAGATTATATACTATATGCACATGATATTTGGATTTTAAAATTGGAGAATTTTCCCCAGAGATTAGAGTTTATTAAATGTTTATAAATTTCTGAGAATAATAACCATTGTATTTTATAAGACAGTAAGCAAATTCACAAGCTTCAAGTGAACTTGGCTTTATGGTTGAATACCTTTTACGTTTTTCAGTCTTAGGTAACTTATTAAAGTTGATGTTTTCCTTTCAATAAATATCTGGCGACATTAAAATTTGATAATTAAAATCCAGAAGCACTCAAGAAGGAATGCCTGTTTTTAGTTTCATAATAATAATAATACTCCCACAAAGAAGGTTGATGAATAATGATGTCTTTCAAGTGGCAAATTTGTTATTTAGTTGGAGAAAGCTCCTTTGGCAGTTTCTTACAAAACTAAATTAAAGTCTGTTTATAAAACAGATAAACTGGAGTGATAATCCTATAGCCTGCGGAGTGCTTGGAAATCTAGCCCAAGAAGAGTCTTATTTTTCAGTGATTTAACAAAGAAGTGAAGTTTCCAGGAATCCAAACAGATTAACATTCAGCGCTAATTGGGTAGGGTGTAAAATAGTACGCATGTCTGACTGTTGTGAAGTAAAGTACTTTACAAGTATTCAGTTTTCTAAATCTGTTTTTAATATTAATCTTTTGTCTCTTTAAACTCATTGAACATGAGTTCTTATTTGAGTCTATATTTACGTATCAATTGTTTATACATGTGCTAATTATAGCAGGATACACATATGAGGTCATTAGGAAAAGTACTCTTTATAGATTAAAATAATAAAGAGAGACAGGGCTATCTTGTTTGGTAGAACCATTGGGGAACAGATTAAACTGAATGATGATTTATATGTATTATTGAAATGTATTGCTTTGAACATCTGATCTTGTAATTAAAATGTACCACTTTCACATATAATCACAAATGTGTGACTGTATTAGTTTCCTTGGTCTGCCATAACAAAGTACCACAAATTGGGTGGCTTAAACAAGAGAGAGCCCTGCTCCTTCTGAACCCTTTAGGATAGGGTGCTTCTGTGTCTCTTCTAGTTTTTGGTAGCCTCAGGCATTCCTTGGCTTGTGACAGCCTAACTTCAATTTCTGCCTCTGTCGTCACATGATGTTCTCCTTCGTGTGTATGTTTGTGTCCGGATTTCCCTCTTGTAAGGACACTAGTGATTTTGAATCAGGGCCTGCCTTAATGACCCCATCTTATTAACTTCATTATATCTGCAAAGACACTATTTCCAAATAAGGTCACATTCACAGGTAGGGTTGAGGTTAGATAGGACTTCAACATATCTTTCAAGGGGACGCAATTCAATCCATAACTGTCACTAAATTTGGCAGTGTACATTTATATTTATACTAAAGGAGGGGAAGAAAGTTGAAACTGAAAGTGTGAAAAACTTGGCTCAATAGAATATAAAACCAAACAAAATTACGTAAAATTACTTTTTAGAAAAATCTGCAGCTCAAATAATTTTTGTAATTTTTTTCTCAGGTATGTAATAAAATGTATAGTGAATTTATTAATTGCTACGCATAGATTGAAAAACATGGTGAATTCTATATTCACCCCCAATAAGAAATTTTCATATATGTTGACAAAGATGAATTTTAAATACCTTGTTATAATATGACATTCTTACTGATTTTAATGTATAAAATACCATCTCCATTTAGAAATCATTAGTAGTATAAACATGTATATTTAATTAAAATTTATAATATTAGTAGCCTTGATTATCCCTTAAGAATCCCTGCTTTATTCTTTCATTTTGTGATAAACTCTGGAGGATTAATGAAAATATTTAATCATGACTTACATCATCATCATTAAATCTGTTTACAAGGTTTTCTCTATTGCAGATAAAAAGAGGTGGGAAGTGTTTTCCATGTTGCTACCATAGAGAAGGTTACACCTGCACATTCTGTCTTTAATATTAAAATATAAAGTATTATAATGAGTATCATTTCAAATCAAATTTTGGAAATCCATTTAAGGATTTTAGTTTAAAAAAGAGTAAATGATTGTTTCCGAAAGTGGCATGTTGAATGGTTTAAACCAAGGGTTGGCGAACTGTACAGAGCCAGATAGTATTAATAAATATTTTAAATTTTGCCAGGTGGTCTCTGGCAAGTGGTCAGTTCTGTCTCTGTAGTAGGAAAGTAGATGTAGACAATCTATAAACTAATTGGCATGACTGTGTTTTGATAAAACTTTATTTATAAAAACATGTGCTAGACTAAATTTGGCCTGTGAGCAATAGTTTGCCAACCCTTGGCAAAAGTACTAATCTGATTTTTGGACAATAAAAATTTAAAAGTGTTTAATCAATACAAATTGAATATATAAGTTGTATCATTCGGGAATATATTTGACTAAAAGTAACAATACCGACCTAACAGTAGTTTAAATATATATAGATATATATTTTTCAAAAAATGCTGGCAGAGACCCAGGCCCTTTTTGACTTTGTAATCTGCTTCCTTAGTACATTGGGTTTCTTCCTCATTCTGTTCCCTTCATAGCTGTAGAATTCTCCTTGCAGTGCCACATTGTTCAAGGCTGCAAGGCAGAGGAAAGGGGAAGGGCAGCACCGCAGGTATCTGTCTCTTTTTTTTCTTGGCTCAGAAAGCTGACCCAAGGCCTTTCCACCCACTCGCTTCCTCCAGCAGATTTCTCTTAGGCCTTATTAGGTCACTGGGTCATCCCTGATTGCAAAAGTGGCTGGTATATTGAAAATTTTAAATTTTGGCTCTCAAAGTAAAGAAAGGCAAAGGAGAAAAGGGAGTGTGAAAGAGTGTTTAGTCAGTCTATGGTAACTGTCAAAAGAGATGGCCAGATATCCACAGATACAGTTTATTTGTATCTTGTGGTGTAATTTGGCTTTAAGGCTCGTTTCTTTAAAAATACATTGTCAAGAACTGTGAAGAGTCTGAAGCTAATTCACCACACTTTGATAGATGTTAGAAGAGAGGACAATCTTCAGTCAGGAAAAGGACTGTTTATCAGCCACAGCAGTAATGGCGTCAGTCAGTGTAGCATTACTTGAGCCAGGTCGTCAATCCTCATTCCTAGAGGGCCTTTTAAAGGCCAGGAGACTCCTGCACATGCAGTGGCTTTTGTTACAGAAAAACCTCTTGCCTACTAGTAAATCTACCTGACCTTTGCCCTGGAAGGAAACATTATCTTGATTGTACTGGACAAGAAACCTCTTTTTTTCCAGAAGGAGATACTATCTCTGTCATCTACGGCTGTTTGCTATACAGATGTTCCTGAAAGGATAGTCCCAAACTAAGGCAGTCAATACATGGTCAGTCACAAGACTTGAAAAAATATGAGAGACCCATAGAAGATTTTCTTCCAAAACATATATGCTCAGTTCTTTCTTAGAAACCATAATTGTGTCCTTAAGTTCTGGATTTTGAAGACTATGTAAGAGTAAGGATATTATGACGCTATTTTGGATTGTTAATAAACTCAAAATTTTTGGTTCTGCCATTCTACTATATATAATAAATTATACATGTCTGTGATATGTCTAATATATATATTAGAAATCTCACATATATATGAAATAATGCGATATATAGAACAGTAATGTAAACTTTTTAAATTCTTGTTGGCATCCTAGGAAAAAAATTGCTTAGAAGGAACAAATATACTAAGACTGATTCATCTCAAGCTTGTTATCCTTAAAAGAGAAGATAATGAAAAAAAATTCGTTTTTTTTCATTGAGTAATACCTCATTCTCTTTTAAAATTTGACTACTGTAATGTTAGGTTTAGACCCAAATAATTGGTTTTAGTAGGTAAGGAAGATTGAAATTATGTGTTATAAGGATGATATTATTTATCTTTGTTATCAGTGTCTGCACCCCAGAGGTGAGTGCCAGGTAGTACAATTCCATTTTCCATGTGGATAAAGTAAATTGATTGGAGATTACATGACTTGACAGAGGGTGTATACTGTTGTCTGTGATGTATTTCTAAATGATGTCTCATTATCACTTGGCTTGTCTGAGTCTGCAGCTGTTGGCTTGTGAAGGGTATCAGCATTGTAATGCCTTTTTCAACTTTGTTTCAGGAGGACTCATTTGAACAATTAGCACATTTTATGGTTATGAAAATGAGCTGTTTTCTTCTCTTCATTAAGCCAGAATTAATATTGCATGTCATCTGGTCAGTCAGTGCAACTTTTTTTTTTCTTTTTTGTTTTTGCAAGGCAGCTTGTATTTATTAGTTCAATTCAGGAGGACTATTTATTTAAAGCTTTATTTATCAAACATACCTTTTCCTGTAAATTTCTGTGTGTGTGAGAAAGAGAGAAATGTGGCCTGTGACTTTTTGAGCTTTTAATTTGCCTAGATGAGCAAAGATTTTCTTTTTTTTTTTATGAAAATAAGAAAGGTTACTGAAATTTTTTTCTTAAATATGTTAATGAAAACATTAGCTAATTTTACAGATGCTGAAAACACTTGGATTTTTGTTCTAAAGGTTTTTTTTTATGGGACAAACTGATTTTCTATGTGGAGCAACATAGAAACAACATGTGGAGCTGTCAAGTTTTTTCTTTTTCCAGAAATTTCAAAAAACTTCAATTTGACTAGAGATTTCCATACTGGTCAGCCAGGTTTCATTTATCTGAGTAAAATAGGTTTGCATGGATGCAAGTCCTAAATAAACAAGTTCTCCTTACCAGATTTTGTGTATTTTTCCTGTATAATTCTTATTTTAGTTTGTTCTCTTTACAAATACGTATGGAAAAATTGTTTTTATAAAGCAACTGAAATTTTAAAGTTGGTAATTTATCCCCAGTGTATCAGCACTTGGAAAACTATAGCCTGTGGGCCAAATTTAGCCTGTGCTTCTTTTTGAAAGTAAATTTTCAGTGGCACAGAGCCAGGCCCATTCATTAACTTATTGTCTATAGCTACAATGGCAGGGGTAGGTAGTTCCACAGAGTCTATATGGTTTGCAAAGCTGAAAATATTTATCGTCTGGGTGTTAATTGAAAAAGTTTGCCGACTCTCGCACTGATATAATCTTCCACAGCAGTCTTAGAAACTTGGCATTTTTAAACTTAACTATTTTCTTCTTTTTGCTGTTTTGTTCTCTCCTCTATATTTGCCAGTGATACTTTATGAGTTATTGACTGTTCATTGTGATCTTCTAAAGACAATAAAATTTTAATATTATATAGTCAACAATTGATAGCTAAAGCCTATTAGACTGACATTTCCTATCTCATGTCAGTATTCTGATATATATAATAATTTTAAAATATAATAAATTTAAATATTTTCTTAGTTTTTTTTTTTAATAGAGACTGGGTCTTGCTTAGTTGCCCAGGCTGAAGTGCAGTGGCATGATCATGGTTCACTGCAGCCTCGAACTCCTAGGCTCGAGGGTTCCCCCTCCTTTCCCTTCCTGAGTTGCTGGAGCTACAGTCATTTGCCACCACAGCTGGCTAATTCTTAAAATTTTTTTTTTTTTTTAGAGACAAGGTCTTGCTATGTTACTCAGGCTAGTCTCGAACTACTGGCCTCAAGCCATCCTTCCACATCAGCCTCTTAGTAGCTGGGATTAACAGGTGTGAGTCACCTCACTCTTTTTTAAAATTCTTTTTAAACACAAGATGTGACACTAATGTCTGACAGGCATTTAATCTGGCGGCTTTCCTGTATATTCCATGGAGCAGATACATGCTTATCCTCTGCAATGATTATTAAGTACAGATTCCTGGACTTTATGTAATACCTACTGAATTCACCCTTTGGGATCTGTGCATTTATATTGTTAAATAGTGCCCTAGCAATTTCTGATACCTACTTTTAGAATCCTGATGAGCCAGATTACCTCCTCGTATGTATAAAGTTATCTAGGACCATTGAGGTGGCATGGGTGGGAATAGAATCCTGGAGCTGTTCAGAACTCCTTTCACTTTACTAAGCTTCCTTTATCTCCATCGTAGGAATCCACTCCCAGTCATAGTCACTTAAAGAATCACCTAGGGGCATAAGTTTCTGTAAGGTCTTTAAAGGAGTTTTGTTGGAAAAGACAGATTGAAATTCTCTTTTAATATTCTTTTCTCATTAGCCTAATCACTGTCCTTGGAATTTACCTTTGCATGCCAGCCCTTTGTCCTGCCCTTTTCCTCTGACTTTCCTATTTCCTGTTTATGCAAATCCTCTTTCCCATTACTGGTATAGCTAAAGCTTCCACTCTGCCCCCATGCCCATTTGTATTGTTCAGCATTTTCTGATCATCCTAGCCAAAATGTTCGTTTTTCCTCCGACTATAGCTTTTATCAAGGCTTTTCATGTGGCAGTTAACAAAATATTGTTAAATACTGTTCACTTTTTAAATTGGTGATAAGACATTTCATTTTAAATGTCTCATTGTAAATTTTTTAAAAACAAAAATCATTTCCCTTATGTATCTCCAGGGGTATCCAGAACAGTGCTTCATCTTGGCAAACACTCATGATAATATATGACTATTTCTCTAGGATTACTGTAGGATTCTTTGGAAATCCCGATTTATTGCTAGATTATTAGGTACTGAAGAGAGGGGGAAAAGCAAGATGTTACATTGAAAAAAGTTTAGCGAGGTGTCTAAAGGATAGCTTTTAGAATTTCTAGATAAACTCCGAATATCAGCTTCTTCATATTTGGCAATGAATGCTGGAGATTTTAGAAGGAAAAAATGCTCATAAGCATAGTAATACTATTATTATTATATAACAATTATATTAAGTCACCTCTTAATTCTGTGTGTATACAAAATGTATTTAATGTAATAATATTCTTGAACAAAGTTCATGAAATTCCTGCAATTTGGAAGTACTTCTTTAATGGAGTATCCTTGTAGCTACCCTCAGTACC
>CAUYSK010062660.1:0-74120 GCA_963575035.1 Avahi laniger
GAAAGAAATTAATTGGACAGCTAAAAATATATAGAAAAAATTAGCCGGGCATGGTGGTGCATGCCTGTAGTCCCAGCTACTCTGGTGGCTGAGGCAGGAGGATCGCTTGAGCCCAGGAGTCTGAGGTTGCTGTGAGCTAGGATGACGCCACGGCACTCACTCTAGCTCGGGCAACAGAGCAAGACTCTGTTTCAAAAAAAAAAAAAACAATTTATCTATGCATTTTAATTTTAGAGTCTTAAAAAAGACCACTATTTAACATGCCCTCTAGTAGAAAACAATAGGATAGTAGGCAGCCTGCTAATTAAATAGATTATTTTTAGCAATGGTAACACTAAGCATTTCTTCTGTAAGTTAAATCTATAGAGTTTATAAAAGTCTTAATTGTAAATGAAGCTATATAATAACAAAGTGAGCATTGATGCCATACATATTTAAAATTACATGAAATAAAACCATTTCTGAAATTATAACATCATTTTCTGTAAAGTTCATGGCTGACTGATAAGAATAAATACTGTCTCACAGGATTCTATTTTGAATCAATACAGCAAAGTAGAAAAGTGGTTTTGTCATCAACATTATTGATATTATTGGTCTATTTGCATTGTCTTAGGAGTAGCATAAGTCCTTTCTTTATTACCAGCAATTTAGAATGAGAACTGATAGTCCAACTTTAGAGGTTAACATTATTCTAATAATGTGAGAAGCTTTTGAAAGCCATTGGAAACCTACTTATTTTGTAATCAATGAAGAACAAAGTAGTCCATTTTAAGATTTTTCTTTAAGCATACATTTCTAGACACATAAATATTTGAATTAGAAACATTAGAAATGTGTGTTCATCTAATCCAAAAAATATAGCAATAGTGTGGTCTCCTATAGAAAGTAATTTTTTTCAAAATTTCCATAAATAAGGTTAAATTTTTTATTTAACACATTAGAATTTCCATAAATTAGGAAGATTTTCTTAAAAATCATCTAAGTAATCTCTTTTGCTCTAAATGCTGAAAAAAGTCTACTTTTATTTATTTATTTGTTGTTTTTTATATTGTTTATTAGCACAATAACAAATGCAGACTTCAGTAGTCCACAAGGGATAACCAACCCACTGGGCGACGCCTATCCCACGCCTCACGGTTAACAGCATAAGGTATTTCTCTACGGGCTTTCACAAGTCCTCATTCAAAGCTTTACTCTTTTAACAATAAAGTAGATTGTCATATAAAATAAACTACATTAACTACTCATTTCCTACACTTTGTATTATAGCCACAGGTCCATTTTATATTTATATATATGAGATGAGTCTCTAAAAACTCTGTTAAATATCAATGTTCCCTTCTAAGAAGGGAAAACAAATTCCCTTTTTTTAAACAAGAACGTATGTAGTCTTAGAAGGACTTTACATAAATAGCCATGTGTGTGACCTACACAAAATTAAGCTGTTTTAAATTTACAGACTACAAGAAACTGAACCCAAATATCTAAATGTACATTCTTTTCTGTACTGCATCTCAGCTAATATTGCAGAACTACTGACAGTTTTTTTTTTTTTTGAGACAGAGTCTCACTCTGTTGTCCGGGCTAGAGTGAGTGCCATGGCGTCAGCCTAGCTCACAGCAACCTCACACTCCTGGGCTCAAGCGATCCTCCTGCCTCAGCCTACCGAGTAGCTGGGACTACAGTCATGCGCCACCATGCCCAGCTAATTTTTTCTATATATTTTTAGTTGTCCAGATCATTTCTTTCTATTTTTTTAGTAGAGATGGGGTCTCACTCTTGCTCAGGCTGATCTCGAACTCCTGACCTTGAGCGATCCACCCGCCTCAGCCTCCCAGAGTGCTAGCATTACAGGCATGAGCCACCACGTCCGGCCTCATAGATAAATTTTTAATAACATTTTAAGTATTATAGCCATTTTGGTAGCTTTCCAAAGCTTTCCATGCTACATATATGTATATAATTAAAATATAATTATATGTAAAATTTAAATAGATATGATTCTCTTCTGTACCAATCCAACCCAGAACACATTCATGTATTGATCATTATATATTAATAAATAAAAGGATGATGTTAGTACAATAATGGTTACTAATCAATTTCCATCTCAGTACTTATTTAATATGTGACTAAGTGCCAGTGATGTTGCCAATTTCCTGTGCCCTTCTGCCTAGTAGAAAATACAATTTTGTTATCTAATGTAGGATCTGTTGATGTTTACAAAGTACTATAACTGTTGTAATTTTTTAATATTAAAGGAAAAACTCAGATAATAATTGTAATACAGTCAAATAAAAATGAATGCTAGCTTGAGAAACAATTTGAATAGTGCAATGTTTCTCTTGCTAAAAGGCAACCCTATGCTCCCAAGATCCCTTTGCTGGAGTTCAGATAGATTGCTGACTTTGCAAAGAGGAGTGACATAAATGTGGCTTATAGTTTAGGTGTCAGGAATAGAATACTTCCAAAGTTTTGGGTACTAGTTTAAATGCAGGTGTGGATCAGGCTAACATAAGAAAAAAATATATAATCTCATTAGTTTTAAGCAAGTAAACTCATCATTGCCTTACTTTTGCTAAGGCTTTAACTAATTAATGGCATCCTCAACATGTAACAAAATTTAATATGAACATAGTGCAATCACAAATGTTAACAGGAAAGCATGGAAGAGATTTTGAAAATACTCATCCATTGATCCTGAAACAATTACCCTTCAGAGGAAGTTATTAACATCAGTCTCTTTAGCTCAACTCACCTGAGAATTAGATGCTAGTAACACACACTCATTATCTAACATTCTAGTTTTTTTTATCTCCAGACTAAAAATAAGCAATAACACAAAAGTATTTAAAATATAGCTCTTGCTTAACAATTTCCCACGTTAATTACCTTTACAAAGAATCATTCTTTCAAACTGACACACATAGTATTAAGGAACAGGAAAAGTATATAAGCCCACTAAGGGGTTATTTTTTTTTTCTCGAAAAGTGCATCAACCATAAGTGAAAGCATTAGCCTCGAGACTGACATTTTTCTTGGGTCCTATTCAGGAACCAGAGGACATAGACTGATTTTGATTAAATATTAATTTTGTCATGTTTTATAGGCTTTTACACAAATCACTCTTCCAGACATAATTACCTCAATAAAATTAAGATTTCAAAAAGTAAAATTTAGAGGTTTCAAAGGAGTATAAAACATCTATTTGAATATGTATTTGTTACATTCATAATTTTATCTTATCCATTAAAATGTACAAATTTATTTTTATGATTGCCATTTGAGCATGCATGAAGAATTTCTCTAAACAGAAGGGATATAACATTTTAGTTTTCGAAACTAAAGACAGAAAGGAAAAGTGAGAGGTAAAAACAAATTAATGTTTTAAAATCACCATTGACTCAGTAGAAGAGACACTCTTTTCCCATTGATCTATTATGTGTAGAATCATTGATTAAGGTCATTGTTTTAGTTATCATTTGCTGGGTAACCAGGCATCTCAAAACTTAGTGGCTGAAAACACAAATTTATTGTTTATCATGATTCCATAATTGGTTAGGAGGTTTTTCTTCTTGTTTTCCATGAGCTTACTCGTGCACTGCATTCAGCTAAGGGTTCTGCTGGGCTAGAAGTTCCCACGGGCCTCAGTTGCGTGTCTGGCAGTGGGTATTGGCTATCAGGATGCGTCGATTTTCCTCCACAGGGTCTCTTTTTCTCCAGCAGACTGGGCTCAGGACAGAGTTTCAATAGACCAAAATCAGAAGCCACAAGATCTCTTAACACCCAGCCCTTCAATGGACAATTGTCATTTCTGCTGCATCATGCTGCTCAGTCACAAGACTCGTCTAGGTTTAAGAGCAGCAGAATACACTCTACCTCTTGTTGGAAGGAGGGAGAGAGTCACATTGAAAAGAGTATTAGAATAATTGTCTTAGAAACAATTTATCAAAGTAATAAAGCAGACGGGAGATGAACGAAAGGAGTGGCTTTCTATGGCTTATTCTCAGCACGAATGATGAAGAGCTCATAGGCAAATGAACTTTGCTTTATAGCGCAAGCCTTGGGAGTTTGGCAGCAAAAAATGAGATGAAAGTCACTTTGTGAAGTGCATATATCATTTCTTCTGTTATTGTTCTTACCATAATCTTTCAGTTTATACCGTGCAGACTGACTGCGGCAGCTCCATTTTCCCTGACATTTTGCGTTGATATTTTTAACAGAACTGTCTTTGGAGCACAATTTTGTGTGATTAGAAAAGTGTGCTTGGGTGCGCTCTCTAAGCACTATATGAGGGAGGAAAAGGAAAACCACAAAAGAAAAATCCTGGCTTTATTTTCTCAGCACACAATTTTTTTTTCTCTTTCAAAACTGTTAGCATTTTGAGGTTCTAAACTTAGATGAAAGCATTTCTAAAGACTACAAGTTTTGGATCAAAGCACATCTAGATCTGTATTTCATTCCTGCCACTGAGGGGTACAGGTCTGCTATTTAAATTACCTTAGGCTGAATTTGTTTTTCTTTTTAATTTACACCACGAACTATATAAATTGAGCAATAAATGTTAAGAGCTAAGCACTCAAGAGAGAGAATACACATTTCCTGTTCTGAAAGGGCCACTCACACAGAACAGGCTAACAGACAAGCACATAGATAAATAAATTTCACCATTATGCGGATAAAAATGTGTACCTAGTATAATGGGGCCACAAAGTGGTAAGTGGGGGAACTGGGAATACTGAGGGAATAAAAAAGTCTTGGCAGGCGGGGCTCAGTGGCTCACACCTGTAATCGTAGCACTCTGGGAGGCCCAGGCGGGTGGATCGCTCAAGGTCAGGAGTTCGAGACCAGCCTGAGCAAGAGCGAGACTCTATCTCTACTAAAAATAGAAAGAAATTATCTGAACAACTAAAAATATATACATAGAAAAAATTAGCTGGGCATGGTGGCACGTGCCTGTAGTCCCAGCTACTCGGGAGGCTGAGGCAGGAGGATCACTTGAGCTCCCAGGAGTTTGAGGTTGCTGTGAGCTAGGCTGATGCCACGGCATTCTAGCCAGGGAAACAGAGCCAGACTTTGTCTCAAAAAAAAAAAAAAAGAAAAAATCCTTGACAGTTGCGGTTCTTGAACTACATATTGAACTATATGCACTCACCTGGTGGTTGGGGCAGAGACACTCGGCAGGCTAACAAAGTCTAGCAAAGGCACAGAAAAATGAAACCGTGGCTCACATTTAGGAGACAACTGTGGTTTAGCATGGGTTGAGCTTAGGATGGAGAGAAAAACACAAGGACAGAGGCCTGAAGAAGAGGTAGGGTTGTATCAGAAAGCATACTTTGAGTGCCATTAAAATAAGTTTTAAATGTATTCTCTAGGCTTAAGGACAGGGTTTAAAGTACTCATTACGGGAGTAAGATAATCAGATTTCAGTTTTTAAAAGATTATTCTGGAGCAATGTGGTAGGTGGATTGCAGGGGTGATGGACTGGAAGTAGGAAGCTAGTTTTAAGACTGTTCAGGAGAGCATATGAAAGATGCTTAGAGCTTGAATTAAGGTACCAGTAAAAGGAAATGATGCAAAAGCAGTTACTCAAATAATTGATAGATTTATTTACTTTAACAGAGAGAAGGTGCATTGCATCACTGTATCGTATCAAAAGATACATATTTTATCTCATTTTATAATATGATATGTCCTAATATTAAGGCTTCATTGTCTTATAGATACATTGTCTTTATTTCTACCTGCTACAAATTAAAAAGCAGTGATGTATGAATTATCAGACAGTGCTATCTATTAACAAATAATCCTTAACATCCAAATATTGGCATATGACATTATGTCACTAATTTCAAAATGAATGACTCCTCTTAGTCAATTTCTGTTCCTGAGATGCCTAGAGCATTTTTTATATTTTCCCCGAGTCAACAAAGAAATATCCGGCATTTGCTCATGAGACACGCATTCCAAGATCGACCTCTTTTACACTTGTATTTTTTTAAAGCTTCATAGAACTAACACATGAAATGACAGTAAGAGAAATTATTCTATACAATTCAAAACCTACAGTGATACTTGCTGACAAATATTCACAACTTTCACATCCTTTCGGAGACATATTTAGAACCAAGCAGTGTACATTACCGGCAAATGACAGCACTCTCCGCTTAGTTTTGACTGTGTAAACATTAATGAATTATCTCAGTTGAAAGGTTACCGTTATGACTAATGCATATATTTTCCACTTTGCCTTTTTTGAAGCTATGTGTCATACAAGAAAATAAAAACTTGATGTGGCCAGAGCTCCAGATTGTGCCCACATGGACTGTAGGCAAGAAAATCCTTCAATGTTTCATTTTTCAACAAATTCCATTCAAGTAAGTATATTTATGTGAAATTGGGCACACACTCTCACTCACTCACACACACACATACACACACACACACAAAGGACCAGTGAATAGTTTTTAACATTTTAGTTTAAAGATAACAGCTGTGAAAAACTGATTCAAAATTTACATAGTAATACAAAAAATATTACAGAAAAGTATCTAAATAAATGTCACAGAAGACAGAGACATCGCAGTTAATTAGAAGGATTACGGAAAGCTTTTAAGAGAAGATAAGACGTAAATTGATCCATGTAAAAGCTACACAGGAATTGATTAAGAAAGAAAAAGGGAGAAGATATTCCTGGCAGAAGGAATAGCCTCAGCAAAGGTACTTAGCTCTGAGATGTAGGGCATGCTCCAAACGTAATTTAAAAAAACAGTATATCTAACTCCAGTAAGATTGGCCTTTATCAAAAAATCTCAAAGCAACAAATGCTGGCGAGGATGCAGAGAGACAGGAACACTCTACACTGCTGGTGGACTGCACATTAGTGCAACCTCTGTGGAAAAGAATTTGGAGATACCTCAAAGAGCTAAAATAGAAAGACCATTTGATCCAGCAATAGCGCTATAAGGCATCTACCCAAAGGAACAAAAGACATTCTATAACAAAGACATCTGCACTCGAATGTTTATGGCAGCACAATTCACTATAGCAAGGATCTGGAAACAACCCAAGTGCCCGTCAATCCACGAGTGGGTTAATAAAATTTGATATATGTATACAATGGAATATTACTCAATTATAAGAAACGATGGTGATCTAGCACCTCTTATATTTTCCTGGATAGAACTCGAGCCCATCCTCCGAAGTGAGGGATCACAAGAATGGAAGAATAAGCACCACATGTTCTCACCATCAAATTGGCACTGACTGATCAACACTAAGGTGCTCACACAGTAGTAATATCCTTTGGGGGTGGGGGGGTTGGAGGTGGGTAAACTCATAACTCATAATGGACGTGGTGAGCACTGTAGGGGGGAAGGGCATGTCTCAAATCATGGCTGGGATGTGGCGAAGTCATAACATGTAACCAAAATGTCTGTACCCCCATAATTTCCTGAAATAAAAAAATATATAAATATTATGTCACTTATTTCCAGTGGTATCAAATCTGAAATTATTCTATAAATAGGAATAAAATAATAAAATGTGACATAATTAATTTTAACACAAAGATGACTGGAAAGGGAAATAACATGGACATCTAATAATAAAAGATGTGAAAAACATGTCTTGGCTTAAATATAAATTTGCCTTGTCTGATTCAGTAAGTCTGGTAGTCACTAGACTATACTTCTACATAGGGATTCTGCATAATTTCATAAATCTCTCATAGCGGATAAACTGAACAAAATACAAGTGACATCTAAAGTATAATATTTCTGCTTACATAGTATGTCTAAATATTATAATACTGTAGATATATCAGTGCCATCAATTATCCTTGTTCAAGAACAATCTATGTATGCAAAGCACTTTTCAAGTATATTAATTCGAGTAATTCTCACAGTAACCCTTTGAAGTGGGTATGGTTGTTTTTCATTATAATGGTGATGATTATCATCATCATCATTCTCATGATCATCACTATTTTATCATTGAATAAACAGTTGCTCAGAAAAGTATGATACATTTTTCAAGTTCATATATTTAATGACTATGAACCCCAGCCCAAATTTTTACATGACAAATTTTATGCTAAATGATGTCATACATCTTAACAATTCACTACAATTTAATAGAATAAAGACTGGTGAAACAGAAATGAACATTCTATTTATGGGGTAATTGCTTTTCAATGTAATCGTAATCTAGTTTTGTCTGCATATAGTTGTATATGGCAAAAAGGGCAGAAATTCAGAAGACAGGAAACCAAATTAATGCTGAAAATGAAAGCTTTCAAATTTTTTGAATGCAGGAACCTAAAAATTGCTTAGCATTACAGATACATCTACAAATAAGTCAGAAGATGAAAGCTACTATTTATTTATCTCTGTTGGGTTATTTACTTGCTTTTCAGAGCAAGCTTATTTTATTACCCATGCCATAATCCATATACAATGAGGGGTAGCTGTGGTATTTGATTTAACTACATAGCACTAGTGTTAGCAGTGATAATCATGTAGTAAGTGTCCAGTTTGATTAATAAAATTTATATATTTCCTTATATTTGCTTAATAAAGTTAACGATAATGAAATTAATATACAGAAATTTAAGGATATTTTCCCTAGGTTTCACACATAACCAGAAGTCAGAGATCACATAAACAATATAGTTTAGCCAAACTCACAAACTCACAATATAGTTTGTGAGTCCGAAACATGAAACTAAACTTTGAAAGACACAGAGAACTTAGAACAGCCAATGGGAGAGATAAAGAGAAACACTTGATCACAAAAAGAGATTAAATGAGGTTATAGTTTTATATTGCCTTTTTAACTTTTTTTCAAAGTATTAAGGGGGTACAAGTGTTACATAAGTGTGTCCATCACCCAAACAGTGTTCATTATACCTGTTAAGTAGGTTTTTTCCCCTTTCCTCCTCCCCCCTCCCCACTGCTCGATTTCCACTGAGTTTTACTTGCCTCCGTGCACATGTGTGCTTATTGGTAAGTTCCAGTTTAATAGTGAGTACATGCGGTGTTTGTTTTTCCATTCTGCATATACTTCACTTAGGATAATGGTCTCCAGTTCCATCCAAATTGTTGCAAAAGGCATTAATTCATTCTTTTTCATTGCTGAGTAGTACTCCATGGTATACATATAACACCTTTTGTTAATCCATTCATGAACTGCTGGGCACTTGGGTTGATTCCACATCTTTGCAATTGTGAATTGTGCTGAAATAAACATTTAAGCACAGGTGGGGGTTTTTTTGGATAAAATGACTTCTTTTCCTTTGGGCAGACACCCAGTAGTGAGACAGTTGAATCGAATGGTCTATCTACTTTTAGTCCTTTGAGAAATCTCCATACTGTTTTCCATAGAGGTTCTTTATTTTTTTATTTAATAATAAAGTTAGATATTTTGCCTAAATTTCCAAGAACTAGTTATTTACCAATCTCAAGACATGTCATTGTATTCTGTAAAATGGACTTGCAGTCACAAATTATAAAAATAATTATATTAAATTATAATAGCCAGAATATTTTAACTAATATTCTTAGTCTACATCATGTGGCAAATCATAGTTATAAATTAGTAAAAATACGTATTGATGTTAGAAACAAGTAGAGCATGAAGAATTGAGGATTTTATGTATAGTTAGAAAGTTGAGTGGGTGAAAAATTATATTGTTCAGGAATTATACCTGATTAGATACTGTGAGGGAGCTTCTCACATCATATCAACTAAATAGTATAATATAATTTTTGAGGTACTGCGTGTCTCAAAATTATTAGGGATTTCTGTAAGTCTTCCTCTCCTAAAAAATAATTAAAAATTAGATACAATTGTATATTTAAAATGTAAAATTATGTATATAATATAAATATGTTTATATATAATTCATTATTTATGTATAACATGTGTATTACATATTCATTATCTACTTACATACACTATATATATTATATCCAGTATTTAAATATATAAATATAAAAACTATATATATACACACACACATACACACACAACATCAAGGGGAGGATATAAAAATGCATCTAATGCATCTAATAATGTAGCTTCAAACCATATGAAGAAAAATAAAAACTTGTCAGAATGAAAAGAAAAACAGTCAAATCTGCAAATGTAATTGCAGGTATTAACACGTCGTTCAGCAGTATGCAGCACAGTCGCTCATTCGCGTTTCCTTGATAGCACACTCCTCGCTCTCCTGCCTACTTCCCGTTAGTGCACCAGCAGTTCCCTTCAGTCTCTTTAACCCCCCCAGCTAAGCTCTAAATGTTGATACACTCCAGGCTTTTAGGACCCCCTTTTCCTCATATCTGCAATCACTCTGTTGGTACTTTCATTTTAGTCTCAAAGCCTTAAATATCACCTATATAATGATATTTCCCAAATTAATTTTTTTCCTCTAACCTCTTTCCTAAGCTCCAGATTCATATAGCCAATTTTGAGCTTTATATTTTCAGTTAGATGCATAAATAGAAACCTCAGATATGATACATCAAAACTGATCTTGATTTCTATGACACTCACACTCACACAGGAAAAACGTTATTTGTCAAGTGTTCTCCAGTTTGACAAATGACTACACTATTCACACAGTTGCTAAGGCCTGGAATCTTTGTTTTATTGACTGCTTTCATTATCCAGATATCATGTATATCCCCCTATAAAAGCTTATTGACTCCAACTTTAAAATATCTTAAATACAATAGCCTCTTAAAATTCCGGCCATTGGCCGGGCGCGGTGGCTCACGCCTGTAATCCTAGCACTCTGGGAGTCTGAGGCGGTTGGATCGCTCAAGGTCAGGAGTTCAAGACCAGCCTGAGCAAGAGCAAGACCCCCGTCTCTACTAAAAAACAGAAAAAAATGATCTGGACAACTAAAAAAAAAAATTATATATATATATATATAAATTAGCCGGGCATGGTGGCGCATGCCTGTAGTCCCAGCTACTCGGGAGGCTGAAGCAGGAGGATAGCTTGAGCCCAGGAGTTTGAGGTTTCTGTGAACTAGGTTGATGTCACAGTACTCTAGCCCGGGCAACAGAGCAAGTCTCTGTCTCAAAAAAAAAAAAAATTCCTCCGTTGCCCTCTACTCAAGCCTTCATGTTCTTGCTAATTGACGGCAAAATCTTCCAAAATGGTTTCCCTGTTTCTGTTCTTCCCATTCTCCAAACTTTCTCTATACTTTAGCTACAGAGATACTAAAAGTTATTGAGAAAAACAATGAATTTAGACACAGACCTTATACCTTACATAAAATTTACTCTGAATGCATCATAAGCCTAAATGCAAAACTATAAAATTCTTAGACGATAACATAAGAGAAAATGCAGATGACCTTGCTGCATTTTGGATACAATGACTGCTTAGACACATCACCAAAAGCACAATCTATGAAAGAAAAGATTGATAGTCAGATTTCATTAGAGTGGTAAACTTTTGCTTTGTGAAAGACACTCTTCAGAGAATAAAAAGACAAGCCACAGACTAGAAGTCTCGAAGATTTGCAAAATGCACATCTGATAAAGACCTGTATTTAAAATGTATAATAGCTCTTAAAACTTAACAATAAGAAAATAAACAACCCAGTTAAAGAAATAGGCAAATGTCTGAACAGATAACTCACCAAAGAAGATATACAGATGGTAATACACAGAAAAAGATGTTCAACGTCATATGCCACTAGGGAATTGCAAATTAAAACAATAATTAGATACCCTTGCATACTTATTAGAATAGCTAAAATCCAAAATACTAACAACACCAAATGCTGGTGAGGATGTGGAGCAACAGGAACTCTAGTTCACTACTGGTGGGAATACAAAATAGTATAGCCACTTTGGAAGATACTTTGGCAATTTCTTACAAAACTAAACTTAATTCTTTTCATGTGATCTAGCAATTGTACTCTTTGGTATTTACCCAAATGAGCTGAAGACTTATGTACACGTAAATATGTGTACATGGGTGAATATAGCAGTTTATTCATAGTTTCCAAAGCTTGCAGGCAGCCAGGATGCCATTCAGGAGATGAATGAATAAACAAACTGTACACCTATACAATGAAATATCGTTTAGTAATAAAAAGAAACAAACTAGCAAGCAATGAAAAGACAGGGAGGAATCTTAAATGCATATTGCTAAATAAAAGAAAATAATCTGAAAATACTGCATACCTATGATTACAATTATATATAATTCTGAAAAAGGGAAAACTATGGATTAGTAATTGCCAAGAGTTTTTGAGAGGGATGAACAGGAGGAGCACAGGGGATTTTAGGGCAGGGAACTTATTCTGCATGATACTGTGATGGTGGATACATGATATTATACTTTTGTCAAAACCCATAGAATGTACAGTGCAATACAAAGAGTCAACTCTAATCTAAACTATGAACTTAATTATTACATACCAGTATTGGCTCATAAAATGTACCACAATAATGCAAGATACTAATAACAGGAAAAATTGTGGAGATGGAGGAGGGTGAAGGCCATATGGGAACTCCGTACTTTCCACTCACTTTTCCAGAAAATATAAAGTGCTCTAAAAGATAAAGTCTATTCGTTTTTTAAAAAGCTATTGAAATCATATACTCACCTGATTAAATATATCCAGTATGTTCTCAGACTTAGAATAAGTCACTACTAGAATTCAGAAGGGTTTGCATGACCTGTCTCCTGCAGGCTTTCAGCTGTCATTTTCTGCCTCTCCTTGAGCAGCGCTGGTCTTCTTGCCTTTCCTAAACAAACCAAGCATGCACCTCTTTAAGGCCTTTGCCTCGGCTACTTTTTCTACCTGGAATACTATTGCCTTTTCTTTTGCATAACTTTCTTCTTTACCTCATTTATGCCTCTGCCAAATGTCATCTCATCAGAGAGAATTTCTTTGATTTAAAAGAGAGTCCAGTAACACTCTGTCCCCCTTTCTGCCTCATGCACCTTTTAAATATTAATATGCACATTATATTTTATATTAATGTGTAATTATTATCTGTTTCCCTTGAAAATATTTATGTTTCATGAAAGAATGGGGCTTCATTTTGTTCAATGCTGTATCCCAACTTCATAGAGTAACGTCTGTCATATAGTAGGTGCTTTCCAAACAGTTGTAGGATGAACAAATGAAAGACACGTATCGAGCCATTTTAAAATATTTTAAAAACTTCTGTAAATATATGAAAGTTAGAAGTATAACAAATCCCCATTTCCTGATGACCAGGCTTAAAAAATTGTCAAGATTTTGAACAGAGTCATTAAATATAGTACATGTATTATTTTAAGGAGAGTTCATTTCATCAAATTCTTTTAATGAGACCAAGTGATTTACGGAAAAGACAAAAAAAGTCAGGTGGCAAATAAGCCCATACTGCATTAATATAACAAATCTATAAAAACAAAATAATTGAGTCACTATAAAACATATATGAATATATTAATATTAAAGAATTGTCTCCCGTGTCAACAACAAATAACATAGATCAAACATACAGTTCAAAAATATTTTCCTGACTTGCTGCTCTTCATTTTACACATTTACTTTTTCTACCTCCTTCAGGGAAGTACTTTTATCTTCAGCCTTTTCAATTTCTCGTATCTCTGTGCCTTCCTGTTCAAAGGCCTCCTGGAACCTGCCTCTCTGGGACTATATCTGCCTAAATAGTTTGACCTTTTGTTCTCAGTCTTTTCAGTTCATCTTATCAACTAAGTTTGTGCCTTACTGAAACCCTTTCAAAATTGGTCTAGAGGCTCTATCAGTTTCCTCCACTCATACCACTTCATATTTTAAAGAATTTTCCCAGCTTTAAAATATTAATACATTGCACAGAAAGAATATATAAACTATTATTTTTCCACCTATGTGGTCATGGAAGTGTTTCAAAAATTAACTTGCCTAGAACAGTGTCTTGTATCTGTTTACAGAAATTATGAGGCATGACTGTGTATTTTTGTCAGACATTCCTACCCATCCTTTAGGTATAATGCTAAGATTCGGAGATATCTTTGATAATGATCCACTTTGGCCAATAATGTTTATTGAATTTCCATTTTGTGCCAAGCATCATTCTAAGCAACAGAGATATAATGGTGAACAGGGAAAATGAGTTTCTGGCTGTGTTACCTCACATTCCAATGGTCTAATACTAAGCAATCTGACTAGTTAAAATAATCCGCCCCATTAGCCCATCCTCACGCCTAACCAATTGGCCATACGTTTCTTAGGGTTTTTTGTTTGGACATTCAAGTGACTAGGAACGAAGGGAAGGAAAAGGGAAACTTGCTCTTTCCTCTTCATACATCTAAATAGCTGTTATTTTTTATAGACAGCAAAGGAATGTGATTAGGAAGGCCACATCAGATCAGTTTCTTTAGTCTAAAGCAAACCAATCAGACTGAGATTCAGGATCTTAGGTTTCAGTTTAAAAAACAGGTAAACACCATAGAGGTTCTTGCCATTGCAATAGGCAAGAAAAAGAAACAAAACATCGACACAGTGGAAAGGAAAAATAAATTTTTTAAAAAATTTACATATGAAAAGATGGTGCTCATAGAGAAAACTAAAGAATCCCTAAAAAACTATTAGAGTTAACAGATGAATTTAAAGATATCATAAATTATAAGTTATGCAAAAACTTAATCACATTTCTGTATATTATAATAGAATATTGAAAATTAAATTTTAAAATGCCAAACCATGAAATATTTACAAAAAGATTGAATCAACTATGTGAAAGACCTATAAAAATAAAAACTACAAAATATTGCTCACAGAAAGAATTTTTAAAGCCCTAAGTGGAGAAATATACCACATTTATGAATTAGAAGACAAAATATTAAGTCTCCCAAAGCTTAAATATAGATTCAATGCAATGTGCAGCATAATTTCAATAATGTATTTTGGGGGAGAGGAGATTAGAAATTGACAATCTGGATCTAAAATTTATATGAAAATGTAAAGGACTTAGACTAGCCAAACAATTCATAAGAGAAGAACAGATTTGGAAAACTTTTACAACTTGATTTCAACTCATTATAAATGAATAGTAATCAAGACAATGGTATTGGTGTATAGACATACATATGCATCAATGAAACAAAATTAAGCATCTAGAAATATTAATAGATCCACATGTATATGGCAAGCTATTTTTTGGCAAAGATGCCAAGCAATTCAATGGTAAAAAATGGCCGATAGCCTTTTCAATAAATGTTTCTGGAACAACTGTAACTTTACATGGAAAAAATAAATCTCAACTTTTACCTTGAACAGTACATGGATACTGTATTATTTCAAAGTGTATCATAAGCCTAAATGTAAAAAATAAAACTGTAAAATTCTTATGATAGCGGTTCTCAACAGAGGCCAATTTTGACCTTGAGGGAATGCTGACACTGTCTAGAGACAATCCCAACATAGAACATCTGGTTCAAAATCTCGGTGATGCTGAGGGCAAGAAATGCTATTCTGGAAACAAAAGTGATAGAAGATATTTATATCTTACACAATGATTTTTTAGATATGATACACAGACTATGAATCATTATACAAAAATTATTAATTGAACTTCATCAAAATTGAAAACCGTAAAAGACAAACTAATTTTAATGAAAGAAGGCAGAATTTTCCTGGCACCAGGTTTTGAAGGAGGTGTGCTATATATGAGAGAGAACTTTTTAGGGTGATACACATGTGTTCATATTAGGGGTCAGATTTATCAAAATTTTCATGTTTACATTTTAAATGGGCATTTTTAATTTTGTTCCTTTATTGATACATAATATTTGATATATTTATGGGATACATATATTTGTTACATGTATAAGCGCTATAGATTAATCTTAGTTTTATAATGGTAATCACATCTTAATTTACCTATATTTATATTTATATATCTCTAATGACAATCTCTTGTATCTTTACAGGTTTGGTTTTCCCCAATACTAGTATGATTTCCAAATCATACTCTGATAAATGTATCATATCGGACCTATTTTTAACTCTAGTCCCACTATTAAAATTACGCATTCTAATTAAGAATGACTGCCTTTTTTCATCCTCTAGACGGTTTCCATTTGGATAACACGACTCTTCTGCAACCATAGTTACAGTGACCTGAGCTCTGATAATGAGCCCCTTCTTTAGCAAAATTTGGAAATGAAATTCCAACCTTAGTCCAGCTGGTCTAGCTAACATTGTTATTTGCTGGTTTCATTTTTTTCCTGAGATCTAGAAGCATGCCTATTCCTCTCTTATTTTTTCATTCAAATATCCCCAGTGGCTTTCTGTTATTTGTAACTAAGCCATCTGAATCACTACAGATAGGATCAGTGGTGTTACAGTAAGTCACCAGGCTACTCGAAAGAACAACATACAGGAAATATTCAACTGGTTGTGTTATGGCCTCGAAGAATGAAAATCAGCACACCCAGTGTGAAGGTCAAATTCATATATCTGGCGTGATATTTGCAGTACCAGGAAATGTTTTTTCTGGTATTTACATACCTTTTGGTATCAGAAGAATACTAGACTTCTTCTGTATAAGCTTATAAGTTATATATGAAATATATACATTTAACACATTCATATTTTGGTTAACTCATTTGCCCTTTTTATATATTTTAAGGTAAATTTGTCCTCATGAATCAATTGCTTCTGGGTACAATAAGAAACTTTGTGTAAAAATAAGTTTGTGAATTAGATTGCAATAATGTTCACAATAAACTTTGTGAGAACTTACCTTAACTTCCTGATGTATTCCTCTCCAAAAATATTTGTTTTATTCCAACTTCAATAGCAAGACCTTAGTAAAATCCCTGTGGTTTTGTGATAGGTAGTTGGAATATGTGTGCCTCTGATCTTATTTGTTCTCTATATACGCTAATGCATAATATATGCGTTACTGTGTAGTGTTAGGATTTATGGCAGAAATAAGTTGAGCTTGGCGCAAATTCTCACACTGGAGATATTAGCAAGTAAGAAATATAAAGCATCAAAATAATTTTATAAAATTGCTAAACTATTAATTGAAATCACACCTTGTTCCCAAAATAGATAGCTTAAAAACACAAAATATTGTATAACAAAATAGCATAAATTAAAAGTAGGTAGGAAAGAAAAAATTGAGATTAAGCATAGCTAAATAAGGGACAGATACAAATATGTATATTATGAAGTCCTTTATACTTCCTATTGGAGGAATCCACAATTTGGACTCTGATTTCCAATTGTCAGCTAAAAAATGAAATTTTGATTAGATACATGATTCACATTGGCTTTGCCATAAATCCCAAACCATATTTTTAACGGAAAACACAATTATTTCCAAATTCCAACACTAGAAAGCAACCTATTAAATGAATACAACAAAGAACACAGAAAAGAGTGTAATGTACAGCATCCTCACATAAGCCAGTTTAATGCCCATTAGGAGGCTGTTTCTTAAGGTTTTCTTCAATATCTTTGCACCAAAGAACAACACACAATTGGCGAGTGTACACCAGGGGCCAAAGAGGAGTATATATCCCTCAAGGTTCTATAGAAACATTGAAAGATGGTTACTTGAAAGCTATTAGGTGGTACTGACATTGAAAATGTAGCCCCTGATCAGCATGCACTCAGCATTTGTGTATTCTATAGGGCTCATGGAAGCTTATGATTCTTGCCTTAACTCACTGTAAATGTGCATTTCCCTAGCAGCTTTGTGGGGCAATCAGCAATGGGACTTGCTTAAAGTAAGTATTCCAAAAGAAATAAAGGAACTTAATATTGACTAGCACCAACCCTATGACTTAAAAAGACCCAGAAATCACCCAGCTTGGAATAAACACTTTAGTCTCTCCTGAGGTGAGGGGAGAAGCCAGGGCAGGAATGCGGTGAAGGCTTCGGCCCTTGGGGAGTCCACGTCTGTAGCACAAGCTGCTCAATCGGTGACTGAGAAAGGGAAGCATCTGCCCTCCAGCACACACTTGAGTTAGGGACCCAGAGGGAACGTCCCTTTCAAATGCATACACCAAACATGATCCTGTGGATTCAATTTTAAGTAATTGTAAGAGACTAGAATAACAATGTGACTCTATAACTAGATTCATCTGATCTAACAAATTTGTAATCTTAGGAGCACTGAGGCCTAAGTATTTACAATTTTGTGACCACGGATGTCCTAAAGAATAGTTTTGCTAGCTTGGAATTAAGGGTTATTTCTATTAATACTTAGCAATAGGAGTTTGATTATTTCATCTTTTATCATACTCATAAAAATTTTATTATTAATGTATAAGTTTGCTTGCCTTGCTAGTTTTTCAAATATTGTTGGCTTTGTGTTTATTTTAATTGAATTCAAAATCTAATATAATTGCTATATTTAACTAATTTCTGTTGCTCTTGTTTCTCTATTTTGTTAGTTATAAAATATAAATTAATATTCGTTGCTAGTGATACATCTCATCACAGCAAGACCAATGAAAGCAACCTACTAAATATCATCAATCTCTTTTATTGAAAATCATATTATAAATACCATTAGATATGACACTGGTCTTACAAAAACCCAATTCTAATATTTTCTGAACTACTAAACCACTTGAGTTTATAAAATTGAGCCATATATTTTATAATACATAGCATTATATGTCATATTATACCCATTATATATATAGGCCATTGAAAAATCACCTTACCTGTAACTAACAATAGTCTGTATTTATTTAGACATCAGCTTCCAGTCTTACTAATTGCACAAAAAAGAGAGGGGCAAATAAAAATTACATGATAAAAGTTCTAAGACCAAAATGTTATTTTTCTAGACTTGAGTGCAAGTAATATTTTAGACATAATTTAATTATATAGGCCAGGTGATTTAGAGCTTGATTCTATGGTTTTTAGCTCCTAGCCTATAATATCTATATTAAAATTTTCTGTAAAATTTATGTATTGATCCATTCACTCATTCATTCCTTCAGTCAATCAGTTGTTTTGCAAAGTAATATTTATTGGGTACTTTCTACTTTTTCTAGAAACTGTGTTGGAAATTTAATTGATGATATATTGAGAATGCCAAATTTGTGAACAGGCAAACACAATATAAATGCTACGATAAACACAGGATTGTTAGAAGCACTTAGGGAGACATCTGATCTGCTTTGGACAATACCCTGGATAATGATATTTTTACTCTAATATAAAAAATGGGAACTGTATGGAGAAGTTGGGAAGCTTAAGACATCGTAGGCAGAGAAATACATGGCAATTTTGGAATGTAAGAAGTTCAGTACAGTTGGTGCAGAAATGAACTTAAGCAGGAAATGATGAGAGATATGTCTGAAAAAAAGAAAGACAGATCTGTTGTTTTCAAACCTTTGTATTCTGTATGCCTTAAAACAATTTTGAAAAGGTATGCCATATATTTTTAGAATGACATCTAAGTCTTTTAATCAAATTTAAAAAGATATAAAGCAAAAATTTTCCAGTGTATATAAATAACAACATTTTGAAATAAAATGATTACATCACTCTTTTAAAAGTACATAATGGAATCTAAATATCAAAGTGAATTATCCATGATTATCTATTTAAAAAATACAAGGCCAAGATCTTTTTATTGAAAATTATTTATCATTTTTTCCCTTAAAGTTAGTTATGTTTTAATTTTGCTTTCTTCACAGATTTTTCTATTTAATGTAACAGTTTTTGTGCTTCAAACACTTCTACTGATTGTCTATCACGCTTTTCTGAAACAAAATATGTTATGATTGAAATTATTTTAAAATTGGCTCAGTGATTATAAGACCAAATATGAAATATATATTCTGGATTGATGTATTATACTACTAATTATTATGCAGTTTATTAAAACACTAAACATTTTATTGAATTTTTTAAAAGAAGTAAACTTTTATGAGAAGTTATTTTCATGCAGTGAAGTTAACATTTATTCAATTAATTCATTTTCGCTGGATGAATTTTATTGAATGCTAGAATGAGATATAGCACAGCATCAATTCTGTGAGTCGATTAATAAAATTTCACAGAGGGGTATTTTGCGTATCTCAATTTATTCCAAAAATAATGTGATCAAATTAAGTCTTTGTTAAATTTTAATACATCTTTGCTACCACAATAATTGTTGATAAATACTCTAATATTATGTGCTTTAAATACCTTTTTGTTAACAACTTTGGAGCTGCATACCAAGCTCTTTCAATTTACATATAATGTCTAACACACAACTTAGTTAAGAAAGTCCTGTTTTTAAATGAATTTTTCAAATCAGGTTTGGAAAACCTTAATTTTTCAGTTCAGACATACATGTTACATGTTTTGTGGAATATTATAAAAGCCAGTGAAAAATAAATTATAGAACACCTTTTAAAGGATCTGTTGCTGAAATCAATCTAGTCAAGATTAAACAATATAGTTATACTAGTATTAATTCATTTGTTTTTATAAGACCCATAACAATATTTATTCAATATGCTGTTTCTTATTGCTTATCTGTAATAAAGCAAAGTTATAAACAGCTAAAATCATAAGTTATTTACATAGTGAGTATTATGACAAAAAGTACAATTTCTTTTGGTAAAATGTGCATATATTGCATTTTGTATATGACATTTATGAGTTAAAGCTGTATAAAATTCAAAATTTTATGAATGCCATTATGCAACATGACTAAATTTAATAAAGCAGAAATGTATGGACTTTGTAAGGCAATGTGTTCAGCATCTAATACATAAATTTATTTTTGACATTAGGTCTAAGAAAATATTCATCACTTTATTAAATATTGTAAAATGATAATGGACTAATGCTGGATTAAGACTTCATGATATTGTAGATAAAACAGGAGTTTAGCTAATTTTGTTTGTGAGGGTTCAGTAAGTAAAAAGAGGCTCTCCAAGTATTACCAAAATGAAGAAATTACTACAGGAATTAGCTCTTTCATGAACGTGGTAGGAGTTTACAAAGTGGAAGTCTGGAAAGAGAGAGGCAGAAGCTCAGAGAAATTGTCACTGAGCAGCTCTCCTTAAGTATTGATGTGGGTGAACGAGGTCCACCTTGCTGGAAAATCCAAGAACCTAAGGCTGTCTGTCCACCCGAGTGAGACTGTGGCGGGGTGGCCCGTGGAGAGGTTCGTGGAAACTGTCACCTCGGGAAGCTGTTCCCTCCCTGTGGCAGCTGCCCGTGAGCTGCCAAGTCCCGCGGTGGGCCAGCCTCTGTTGGTCAGCAGAGCTCCCGGTGCAGGGCAGAGCAGAGGAGAGCAAGGACAAGTTGGGGTTCCAGGCATCTTTTTGTCACCTGGCCCAACTGACAACCTTACAAGAGTAAGAGTGCCAGCTTCACTTCAGCCTTCAAAATCACGCAGAGTTTCCCCTTTTAATCACTGTAACCTTGAAACCTACTGAGAGGGTATTTCTTGGAAACCTAGTTCCCGGCCTTAGCCCAGTTGGCATCACACAATTCAGCACATTGACTGGTTATAAAATGCACACTCAGCTGACAAGAAAATGTGTAACGTTTTCATCTGTGGTTATTTTCCACTGTTAACTTCAAAATTTTTGTAGTTCCTAAAAACATTCCAGCTATTTTGAAATATGTCAATGGCATAGCATGTATTTCTTCATCCATTTAAGATTACCTCCCAGCTAAAGGCATATTTAGGAGCGTGAATATATCGAAAATGAATTGCATACTTAGGGGTAGATGGGAAAAACGCCATTTTTTTCATTTAAGTTTTTTGAAGCAAACACTCTTTTTGCTTTAACCTCATCAGTCTCCCCCATAAGGTCTCTGCCTTTTTTTAAAAGTCAGTGGATGAACGATGTGTGCTCTTTAAAATAATATTACCATCACTATCCCGACCCACGTACTCTACACAACTCATATGGATTTCGAGCAGCCAAACAAGTGTGACAGCGACTCATTTCCAAAGTTGCGCTTCATGTGTGATAATAATGTGTTTAAGATAAGAAGAGGCAGTGAGACCTCTGACGGCACAAATCTTCCATTTTTAGATGTCTCAAGTACTTTACATGACTAATGAACACGCCATAATGTGATTCTGGGTGCATGAATTGTATGCATTATTTTTTCCTTACAGAGGGGAGAAAGAAAAATTACGAAATGAAAGGTAGGGAAGAAAAATTTACATGAAGTTAGGAGAGAAATACAGAATTTGAAGGGTTAGGAAATTTATTACTTTAAAACAGTTCATTTTCAAACCTTTCTCTTGAGGTACATCCTAAAATAATTTTCAAAAACTGCACGTCTCATACATTTTTTAGATTGCTATCTAAAACTTTTAATAAAATTTTTAAAAATACAAAGTTTTCCAGTGTATATAAATAATGATATTTTCAAGTAAAATGATTACATCACTCTTTTAAAAATATCTAATGGAATCTAAATAACAGAGTGAATTATCCATGATTATCTATTTTAAAAATACATAGGCAAGTTCTAGCTCTTCTCATGGGAAATTATACATTATTCTTTTTCCTTAACTGCTTAAAGCTACTTTTAAATTTTACTTCCTTCACGGATTTTCTGTTGAATGTAACAGTTTTTGCACCAAAACACTTCTATTGATCATCTCTTCTCTGAAACGAAATAAGTTACAATGGAAGATTGTACTGTGTCACGTGGTAGAGAACGGGGAACAGAATGCGTGGGGAAAACGTGAAAGCAAGAGAGAACTGACACATTTGGTGATGAAAACCTATTTAAGGGAATGAAAGTCTGAATACGGTTGGAGAACAGTACAGAAATGGAGTAAAATGAGAGACCAAGAAAAATAGGAAGTTTTCATGAGAGAGGACAACTCTTAAATTTAATATTTCACAAGGAAAACAGCCTAGTTCCTAGCAGTTTTAAGCCATGGGAATAAATGGCTAAACCAGAGTGCAGATGAATGTCATTGAGTAAAGGTCACAGAATTAAGAGGTCAAGATATAAGGTTAATTCGTATGTACACAGTAAATTACTTAAAAATGATGGCAAGACTTAAGATAGAAAGGGAGAATATATGTGTCCTGACATTTATATAGCCGCCAAAGATGGCAGTCATGTAAGGCATAGGAAACTTAGATTGGAGGTTTCCCATAAAACTATTTCCATCACGCTATGGTAGGTGAGAGAATGGGCACTTTGGAAGAGTCAGCCCGAGCAGGGAATACTAAGCTTTCGAGGGACAGAACAAGCCTACAGACTACAAAATCCGTTCTCCTATAGTTTGGAACAGCATCAGACAATGGCAGTCTTAGAAGTCCTTATAGGAAAAAGTATAAAATTTTATTATTGTAAAAATCACTACTTTTTATTGAATCTATACCAATAGGATATAAAGCCAAAGAAATTACGGTAGACATTGTTAGTTGCTTAGTCAATGGCCATTTCTTCTCCTTGGAGCTGACCTGAGTCAGTCCAAGTCTTACCACTCTGCTGCTGATTGACTCAAATAAACCCTAAATAGATGGCTCCAGCCATGTTTCCCCACTCCTTTGTCAGAGCTTAGCTTTGAGCTGGCCAAAGAGACACAAAGGGATTGAGGGAACACGGAGCTCTGGGATATGTTTCTGAATACATAAGAAGGGATGAGTAAGAGAGAAAATATGTTTCTTTTTTTCCCCTTGATCTGTTTTGTTGTAGCTGCACAAGATGAGCTAAAACCACAGCCACAGTTTTGGGAGCAGAAGAAGAATGTGCTGAGGATGACAGAATGAAAAGATGACTAAAACCCTGTCTTTGATGACATCATTGGGTCACTGAATTGAGCAACCCTCCAACCACTCTTTCCCCAGGTAGCGAGTTGAGACAGATCATAAAGGCCACGATTCTTTAGGCTGTTTGGGTATTTTATCTTCTTATAGATGAAAACATCCTAAAGAAAACATTTTTCCAACCATTTTTTAAATTATGGCTTCAAAACATTGTGAGTAAAAACACATCATAAAGTAAAAAAATCATCTTTCTGAGTGTTTTAAGTACTCATTGTTTTTGAGAACCTTTCTGTGAATTTATTAGTGATTCCTCCCCACAACTTTGTAAAATAAGATCAATATTTTCATAACTTCAACTATGAAGAAGCAAGATAAAGAGGGACCAAGTCTTTTGTTGAAAGTGGTCCAGCAAATCTATAGATTAATTTCCAGCTGCCAGGCAAGAACTCTTTTTTTTTCCCCAGCTTTATTGATGATAGTTGACAAACAAAAATTGTAGACATTTTCCGGTGTACAGTGTGATGATTTGCTATACATATGGATTGTGAGATGATTACTACAATCAAGCCCATTAACACAATCATTGCCTCACAGTTATTTCTTTCTTCTTTTCTTTTTTTTTGGGGGGGTGGTGGTGTGGTGAGAGCTCTTAGCATCTAGTTTTGTAGCAAATTTTGTGTCAAGTACAATACCATATATTAACTACAGTCACCATGCTTTACATGAGATCCCCAAAACTTATTCATGTTACAACTGACAGGCTGCACCCTTTGGCCAACCCCACTCACTCTCTCCTCCACGCCTGCCCCTGGCAAACTCCGTTCCACTCTATGATTCTGTGAGTTAGGCTTCTTTAGATTTGATATTTAAGTGAGATCATACAGTACTTATTTTCCTGTACCTGGTTCATTTCACTTAGCCTGACGTCCTCCAGGCAGTGATTTTGGGATATGGTCCCGGAAGCACAGGCGACACAGCAGGAATGGACAAGTGGGACCACATCGCACTGAAAATCCTCTGCCCGGCAAAGGAAACAATCAGCAAAATGAGAAGGCAACCTTTGAAATGCTTTGAAACGCTAACCGGATAGCGTATAAGGAGCTAATGTCCAAAAATACAGGAACCCGTGCAACCCCGCAGCCGGCAGGAACTCTCAGCGCAGGACTGTCGCCTCTCCCTCCGTGCTCACGGCCGCCAGGCGACACGGGCGTCCCAACCCAGGAAGTGCTGAAGTAACTTTTATGATTTACAGTTTCTCTTCAGGCTGATGCTCTCAGGAATCAGCACAGTCTCAGCGAGCTCAGGGCCCTGTTTAACATTTATATAGGATTCTGATGACTGGAGAACCCCTTGCTTCTGCTGACATTCTGACATGGGCTTAAGCAGTTTGGTGAGGGATTATCTCAGCTCTGACAGCATGACAAAAAATCTGCTAATTGTAGAGGCAACTTAGCATACTTCCAGCATTGTGCTCTCTTAATACTTTCACTGCTTTTATTAAAAAAAAATGTCAAGAGATTAGTTAATATTGAATAAAAACGCAGGTTAAACAATTCTATCCTTAGAACATCTCATAAGATTATGTCTTTTTAGTTCTTCTGTAATATTTTGGTATTTCTTTCATTTTATCACATTTTCAGTCTTCAGTGACTTTAAATGGATTCGACTTATTCAAATATTAGGTTTCAATCCAAATTATGAAAACTCTATTAGAAGTGTTGCTAGTTAATATTGATTTTCACCATAAGCATTTTAGAGGAAACACAAATTGTAAACACTTTTATTTAAATAAATTTTAGGAAAAAAACTAATGTATTTACTTTTTCTTGACTTAGAAAATGGGACAGAGATGATTAGTTCTGAAAAAAATTGATTAAATGTCAATTTAATACTGCAGAAATATAATTGCATCAAAAGATCTAAAAACATTAGTGTAAAACTTGATCTCTAGGGTCTAAATTTGTTATTAGAAGAGCACAATGGAAGAATTTGTTGTTAATTTGAGCTCACATGTATATTTTTAAAGCAAACTGCACCCAAATAACCCACTAAAATTGATTTCCTATTTTTAAAAAAATAATTCAGATAATAGTGGGGGAATTTCACAAAATATGTAATGTAATGATTATTTCTCTTTATCTGCTGGTACTAAAAATACCCAGAGCTAGTTTAATTATCTGTATTTCATATTTTGATTAGTTTTATGCCTAAATCTCTTTTTCCTTCTGTGATTTTTACACACGTTTTTCAAATTTCATATAGGATATTATCATATTCATTATACTTTTTTACTATGTATTTTTCTGTAATAACTTAGTTTCTCTTTGAGAACAAAAGGATATAACCCATAAAGCATAGCAATAATTGACTTTACAGAATCATGTTTTTAATAAAAAACAGCATGACTTCAATGTACGTAAAGCCTCTAACACAGGTCTGCCACAAGGCATGTATGTATTCATGAAATGGTAGCAATTATATTTATTGCTTATTTTTACTTTTTAATTTTCTATAAATATGGGGGTTTATATTATTCAAGCTTGATATCGAACAGGTAAATTACCTAATAGGTAAAATTAATTTCAGTTCTATGTGCTACTCTTTCATACCCTTCAGACCCTCTTTGTTTTTCCCTGAGGGCAGTTAGGTCCCTGATGACAGCGGCTTCTTGGCAGCGTGACTGCTCTAACATAGATGGGATCCCCAGCCCTCAAACCGAAAATCATCCCACACAGTCTGTTTATTTTCTATCTCCCCCTTCCTTTAAATAATAATAAAACAAATTTGGTATTGTTTAGAAAATAATAAAATAATTTCTGTTAAATTACTAGTGAGTGATAGTAAGTATGTTTATCTTTCCCAATAAAACTTGCATCTTGGCTGGTGGTTTTAATATGGCCACACAAAGCCATGAAAAATAACATTCCTGCCTTCAAGGAGTTTCAGATAGAGTGGGGAGGAAACTATTATTTAGTGTATGTTGATAATAAAAAGAGGACAATATTTATAATTCAGAAATTGTAAAACCCTCCCCAACCCGTTTTTTCTTCTTAAGCTTCTTCAAATCCTCTCTGTCCTCCACGATAGATGAATACGTTGATAGCTAATTCAGTTGAAATGAATATTCAAAGTAGGAGTCCCTGACATAGAGTAGGTTTCAGTAAGTGCATCTCAAATTAATCATTAAAAACAAAATCCTGCATCTGACTCTAAAAATAAAGGAAGGTTATAACATGTGCCAAAATTAAAGCACAAAAATTGTTACTGGGTTTCAGAGGATTTGTCAACCTATTTAGGGGACGTTGGCGCAGGGTCCGTGAGTAGGAGCAAGAGACGGAGTCAAAGATGCACATGAAGGATCAGTCACTGGGACGCACGAGTGGGAGGGAAGACAGATGCCGAGATGTTCAGATGGGAAGGACAGCATGAACAAAGACGCCAACACATTAATGGTATGGTGACCATTCACATGTTTAAGGTATATGCTTTAAATTTTGAGTCCTCTTTTCAACAGAAGTAGCAGAAACTTAATTTGAATTAATTTGGAATTTTCTAATTTATTTGGAGGTGTGTCCTGATTCAAAAGACATACATTTCTAAGGTGTCTTGGGGGAATTGGAACATATGATTTTTTGTTTTATTCATCCTTGCTGTCATCCATGGAAACATCTAGTATCTTGTCTCATCATTTTGAAAGCCAAAGCTAATGAAAGAACTTCCTTTTCATTGCTTGCTGTTGCTCTGACATAATTTCCCAGAAGCCACGGCCAGCAAAGACCTTGGCAGAGATGGAAGTGAGTATGTATAGAAGACAATTCTGAAAAAAATAAGTGAAAAATATTTCCAGTATATTAAACTTTTATAATACAAATATTCAAATAGTAATGAATAATTTGTTGTTACAAACAAAAGAGGAGTTTTAAAGAGAGAAGAGTCTTCCACTGGTTGAAGAAGTGAAATTAGATTTAAATACATAAAAGTAAGGTCAGTAAAGAAGTCATCAATCTGTAGGGCTCCATGTGTAGCGTTGCTCTCTGCTAACTCAGGGAAAGAACCAGGTCACAGGCAGTACCCTGACCAGGCAGCATCTGTTACAAGGTGCAGGACAGATTTTCTCTTTATTGCTAAAGCCAGAATGAGTTAGGAGGGAAAAAAGAGAGAGAGAAAAAATATCTTCTTGGAAAAATCATTCCCTGGAAGATGTATAATTATTATTTGCTAGATTCTTCACCTATTATTTGTACTTTGGTGAACATTGGCTGCTGAATAAATATTATGTAGTTTATTCCATGTAGGCCTTATATTATTCTCAAATCATACATTTGTTTTCTTTACAAAATTCCAAGATAAATTAATTCCAGGACTACAGAAGAGACTCAGAGGCGGAAGCCAACAGCAGAATTTAAACAACTCCTTTAACAAACCAACAATAAACAACAAAAATGGAATTAGAATGGAATGTTACTTTTTTTTTTATCAATTCTGACCCCATAAAAGTGACAATTCATTACTGACTATCCTGCTATAACAAAGAGGATGGATCATCAGGAAGACTAGAAATTTAGAGGAAAAAAAGGCAGAACCAGGATGAGATATGAAGAAGAGGGCTGAGGATGGCCACTGTAACAACAAACCTTGCACACATTTTCCTCAATAATCTGATGAAGACTCTGAATCAGACTCTATCAAAGAAGTAAACACAGTGGGAGTGATCTAGAATATTGATTTTTTTATAGGACTTAAACCTCACGCCACTGTGGGAACAGAAGATCAATCTATGCAGGTTATCGTCTGTTGCTTTGATTCTAGACCAGCAGTTAAAAATTAAAGTGGTAAAGTTGAGACCTGCAAGGAAAAACCAGAATCCGTGAAGCAGTGGCTACCGGAACCTACAAGAACAAAGTAGAATCTCTGTCTGTCTGTTACCACCTACAATTGTGATGCTATGATGGCTGTAGAAGGTGTCACCCCTTGCCACCAAGCTGTACTGCTTTTGACCCCAAACTTGAGGAAGCTGCGTGAGATGTGATGACAGTTGAGGAAACCGAGGGTCCCACGCTGTCCCCTTCTATTAAAGTGCGCTAGCAGGCTGATGACAAGGTGCGTGAGCTTCCACATATTCAGAGTTTGAGACCTGCCTTTCAGATCTCACACAGAACGTCTGGTGGCCAGTGCCGGCAGGGAAGCGAATTCTGAGAAATGCAGTTTTAGGTTAGGTACTTAGACACAGTGCAAAGTTATCACAGGCTTAATTATGAATGAATGTTATCATTTTTCCTCAGTCATTTTGATTTATGTTTATGAACTACTTGGTAAGTAGTTTATTGGTCATTCTGTAGTGTAGTAATATCAGTGTTGTCTGATAGCTAGGTGTATGCTTGGGACACCAGCAACCAGAGGGACAAAAATTAATTATTTTAATAAACTGAAATCATTTAATATTTCTGAAAATGTGGCAAAATAAACATGTTGGGCATCTTTTTTGTTATTTTATAGTTTGGTGTTGTTTTTTATTGGATTATGTATTATTGGATGGACAGTAGGAAAAACATACCATAATTTTAATAGTCTTTAAGATTGCCAAAGAATTTAAGCTGGTCTTGAGCTCTACAATTATCAGACAATAACTTGGTTTTCTGTACAAAATCCCAAAGTGAAACAAAAGCTCGTTTAGCATTTAACAAGTAAAACCTTAACAGACAAACTCCAATTGGCTTGTGAAGTCACCTTTCTGGTAGCCAATCTTGGAACACCACTTGTAAAATAAAGTCTCAGTCGGAACCATTCTGAATTTGCTGAATTTTGTATTAATATATCTAATAAAACTAGAAATTTTCTGTACATTATCAGTCAGGAACCTTAAACATAGGAAAATTAAACTTCATAGGGAACTATAAAAAATATGAAGTCTACCTTTTTCTTTCAATTTATGAATAAACAAACCCTAATGGTGACATGCCGTCTCTCACAACTTCATTCAGACACCCAAAATTGATTTGTGAAAGTTTAAACAGATTTTAAATCCATTATAAATTTCCCTTCTCCTTGTAAATAGTGTATTCTTACAGAAACTCACGGAAATTCTACGTCAATAAACCGAAAGAGCTCCTGAACTAAGTAAGGTTGGCAGACAAAATTCAGGACACCCAGTTAAATATAAATTTCAGATAAACAGCACTTTTTTTAGTATAAGTATTGCACGGGACATAGAATATTGCATGGGACGTATTTATAAAAGAAAAGTCTATCTGTTATCTGACATTCAAATGTAACTGGGTGTCCTGTATTTTTATTTCATGTATCTGGCAACAATACCCTGAGCATATGGAAGAAAATTAATATCAAAATTGCACATCTGAATTATATGAATGTTCCCCACAAGGGAATGCCAGAATAGGCTTTCAGAAGGCTAGAAAAGAATCTTCTTGGAAACCATGTGCAAATTTTCATGATAGCGAAGAAGTCCCCTGTGTCCTCATCACAATCTCCACTCGGTCCCAGGGACCATGTTAGTCTTCTAGCCAGTTTAGCCTGAGGGACTTGCCTAAGTCAACAAAAATCAAGGAAATTGGCTGTGTCTCCCCCATTCCCTAAGTGTCTACCATCTTGGTCATCTTTACTTTTCTCCCAGTGCTTCTTTGTACCAATCTTATCTGCTAAAGCAAAAAGGAATGAAAAAGATTCTATTGTTATAAAAGTGCTCCAAACATTTTTACTATGTCATATGGTGACATAACTTGGTTACAGAGTAATCTTTCAAACCATCGAGAGAGGAAGGAAGGGCCGTTGAAACCCCAGCAGACAAAAATAGAATGTTAAAGCTGCAACTGATCCCATTCCGACGCTTTCAGCGGGTTCTTTCCTCTTTCAGAGTTTTGAGAGCTTAACTTTTGAGGAGGTGTTAGGGAAGGCAGTGGGCAAAGGGTCACAAACAAACAAGGTCTATATCTACAAAACAGATGAATGAAAAACCAAAAACTAAGCAAACAAATAAAAATTAGTTAAATAACTGAATTGATTTTAAGCACTATCCCCTCTCCCATGTACTATAAGAATAATTATAAAACATATAAAAGTTACCTGTATTGTTGTAAAGGTTTATTGTTGATGGTTTTTTAGTGATTGTGTTCACAACAATAGCTTTAGTTGTAGGAAGATGACACTAAGAGATTTTAAGATAAGATAAATGTATATCTCATAAGAGCATAGCTTTGGAATCTGATAGCCCGTGATCAAATGTGGGTTCTTCTCCTTATCAGCTATGAGGTTTTGGTCAGGTAGGCTACTTAACTTTCAAATCCCTGGTTGGGTTTTTCCATTTGCAAATTGCTATTACTAATGGTAGCTATTTTACAGAGCCATGTAAAATATCCTCCTTTCTTTTAATATATGTAAAACTCTTGGAATAGGGCCCACTAAATAATTTGTTCTAAAATAATTATTACCTATGATACAGCTCATTTTTTCCTAGTTATTTTATTTCATAAATCATCATAAAGAAACAATGAAGTTTTGCCCTGTGAGCCTGGTAAGGAGAATTGAAGGAATATAGGGAAGCACCCAGAGGAAAAAACATGTCCATTCATTCCTTTACTCAGCAAATTTGTACTGGGTACCGACCATGCAGGAAGCGCTGTGGCATACTGAAATTGCAAACCTGGATAAGCCACTTCCTGTCCTCAGAACCTAGAGAGGGAGACAGCCAAGGTGCAAGGCACTCTTCCACAGACCACAGAACGCAGTAACGCAAACGCAGGGTGCGGGACACTTAGTGAAGCTGGGATGAACGGGGAAGGAGACAAACTTGTGAATAAATATTATTGCTCAGTCTTGAAATATGTACATGAATTATTCAGGAAAAGAAAGGACGATGTTTAAAGATGAATTTTCACAACCTAGCTATAGCTTGTGGTTTCATTGTAGCATGGTACAGGAATCTACAAGAGCAACAGGGATCTGCAATGCAAAGCTTAACACAGAAGTGTGGGGAGATTAAGCCAGAGTGGAAGAACCACCAGATGGTGGAAGGTCTTGTGAAGCAGAGTTAGGTGTTTAGATTTTATCATGAGGGCAGCAAAATACTTTAAGGAAGTGAGATTTATAATCAGACTTCTATTTAAAAGATCACTCTGCAAGCACGAAAAGATTGTATGGGAGGGAAGTGTGCAGAGAGGCAGGAAGACCACACTTGTTGAAGGTTGAGGTTCTGATTGAGAAAATGGAAATGGTAGTAGAAATGTGAAGGAAATCAGGAAACATTTAGGAATAGAATTAGCAGGCTTGCAGTATGAGGCTCAAGGGAAAGGTAAAATCACTGATCACTGCCAAGCATCTGCTTTAGGACACAGTTTAGATCCAGGGGCTGAAGAAGGGCAGGACACCCCGTTTCTTGAAGTCATTACATAATTGGCAGCACTAACCAGAGAACCCAATTGTGAAGCATTCAATAGGTATTAGGAAAACACTTTCAACATATTCTCACCTGTTAGGCTTAATTTTTTCTGAAAATCCAAAAGTAGTATAAAGTATTCTGGTTTTAAAGTTCTTGGCCAATACATTGTATATATTCAATGAGCCTTTTTCATTTCTAAGGGAAGTTCCAGGTGGAAGTATGCTTCTTCCTCCAGTAAAAAGAAGAAAAAGAGAAGAAAGTAGGCAGGGGTATAAGACTCTTCTTAAATTTTGCCTTTAGTGGATAGTAAGGTTACCATAAATTCATACATATATGGAGTTACATGAATGAAATAGCTAGATATTTCTAAAGCATTTCACATGAAAATGTATGAAAGCAAGAGCACTAGTAAAAGCAGATTTAAATTTGAGAATGGTGTCAAAACATACATGGGAAGAGAGAGCTACATATGAAGAAAGAGAGTAATAAAAAAGCATAAAATATAAATTGAATACCTAATGAGTTTCCCAGTGACTAAACTTAACAGAGTCCTTTTTCTTGGAAAATTTAGTACTAAAGGACATATAGCATATAAATTTTATAACAACATCAACATTACTTATTAGAATAAGATTTTTTATGAAACATTGGTAGAGTATATGAAAAGGCAGATTAAAGTGAAGTCCCAATTTTCAGTTGCTTATAACTTTGGCAGAACATTTCATTTCAAATGGAACTTGGCATGAATTCACTCTCTGTCAGACATCAGTCCTTGCCAAGTTTGACAAACATCCAGTTCAGCTGTTTGAGGCTAATGGGAATGCCAAAGTAAAGACTTTTTTTTTTTTTTTGGCATTCAATTCAACAACATTTTTCATTATAAAAAGCAAAAATGAGTAAATGAGTGTTTATTGTCACGCTCCTTAATTAATGTAAAACAGTCCTCACAAAAAGTAGAAATGCAAAATGATTCAGTGAGCAAAGTGATGGACTGAGGACTCCGCAGAAGTAATTCCAGCTTTGCTACCAATTCACTTTTACTATATAAACTTGGAAAAGTAACTTAGCCTCTTTGTGTCTCAGCTTATTCAACAGTAAAATTAGGAGATTAATACAAATCCACATAATCACAGTAATGAAAATGAGAGTAAAGCAGTTTTCAAATTTAAACACACATGATAACTTCTCTTTTCAATGTCCTAGCTTTATGGCTCTTTTTGTTATTGTTGTTTTCTGTGGAGATAAATAAATCTGGACATGCAATCATGACCTGTATAAAGTTATACAAAAAGCTAAAATCTATTAATATGTAAACTATACCTGGGAATTAGTTAGGCTCTTTGGAAAGCTATGCCTATTTTTTTGAATCATTGAGTGTCATTTAGCAAACTAATATTCAGTTGACTATTTGGTAAATTACCACTTCAATATATGAGACAACATCCTGATGGCTTAAAAAATTATTGCACTCTACTACAAAAAGCACCAACAGTTTTCCACTGAGAGATAGTTTATGTACCAAGAAAAAAATCAGCTTAATAAGTCAGTGAAAAAAGATATAATCCCTTTCTATACATAATGAATGAAATTACTATTTTCTTGGACACATTACGGATCAGGAAACTCCTTTAACCGGCAGTCAACCAAACAACAGTTCAAACTGCCTCTTAGACATAGCAAAACACCAGGTTTACCCAATAATTTTGATACCATAGACATAGCAAAAGTTTGAATTTAACAATTTTTTCTCTTCACTCATGTCTAGACTACATAGGGCCACATACTGGAGAAAAAAATAAATCAATGACATTTAATTATATAATTATCTACAAATGTCCCGATATTCGCTATTGCGTATGAATAAGCACAGAGCACCAAGTCTGTATCATCTTGTATATCGAGTATGTCATATTATTTTTATGTTCATATTGTATTTATATTGATATTATCTTAAGTTTCTACCATGACGAATTACTTCCATTGATTACGTTGGCATGCTTGATTCTAAAGCCAAAAGGAGATCCATGCGGTCTTAACCTCGGTCTTCAACAGATATAATAAGTACCCTCTTCCCCAAAAGTGCTGTAATTATCAGGTTGACACAATAATATAAGTTTGAATATTAGAACTGGAAGAGTAGCCCCCAACTAGAAGTTTGCAAAGATGACATAAAGTATTAACACATCGAACCATACGTGTGGCATTTTTTATCTAAGGGAAAGGGTATATTTGGTCATAAGACTTTCACCAAATGTCTGGTTTGAGTTTGGCCTAAAATTACATTAACTTTATGACTATGTTGGCCAGAAACCTACTTGGCTGTTGGCACCAAGTTCAATACTTTCTAGAAAGTGATTGTTTGACCAGACATTTATTACCAGACTACATGTCAGGTTGTCACTGAATTTTAATCAGTAATTTTAAAACTACAGGAAAGGAATGACTAGGAGTCTAAGAGTTCACCTAACGTGTCGGGGTGGAGGGTGGGGACAGATGATGAATTATCGGCACCCCCACTCTGTGCAGCACCTCCAATCAGATCACCCTCACATATTCCTGTGGTAGATATTGTATTTCCATGAAAGATTTCATTCGAAGACATTGTTTGTTGGTTACTATTTTTAAAGACTACTTGAAATCAATATACTCAATATATGACTTAACTTGGCTAGTAATAGTATATTTAAAGATGTATGTGTTTAATTATATTATGTGGTAACAGCTTGGTTATCACAGAAACTTATGTGATAATGTATATTTTTAATCATCAATAGGCATAGATTCTTGTTTTAAATCTTGTTGCAAGTTGACTTCAGATGATACTTAATGATTCTATTAATACTTTGAGGGAAATGATCTGACATTGACACATACCTTTTTTCTGGGAAGTCAACAAACTTAGCTTCAGCTTTGGTGTTTCCAGTTCGGAACCAAGTGCTTCTCAGGTCAGCCGGCTCACGCTGATGCACCAGGTATTCCAGCCTGAGTCAACCCCATGCCTCAATGCTCCATTTCCTAAGCACAGTTTAATACACATGCATGTATCTTTGTGTCCCGTACATACTTTTCCTATCACCTCAAAAAATAGTTGGTAATCTGGCCTATCTTATTCACTATGTACATGATAATTTTATTGTTGTCTTATCATTTCATGTATTTAATCATTCACTTTGGCATAATTCCTATTAATATCCTGAGAGCAATAACCTACAGATGACCCATCATTCAGTGCCGTGTGCATGAAGGTGTCTAGACAGATACTAACATTGTGTGCATCACTTCCTCCGATAGTAACATGAAACACCACAAACATAAAAGTGTTGTGTTAAACCAGCTGGTTTTTGCAATGATGTAATCATAAAACAGTGGACTATTTTGTCTTTAGCACAAAATTGTTTGTACGGAAAACAAAGCTAAGCCTAAATTTTAACTAAACAATTTGATTTTATCTATTAATATAATGTTTAAGAAACTATATCATAAAAAGTATTAAGAATGTCTTATTATTAAGTTTGTATTTCACACACCTTTTTCAAATAAATTAGTTTAGGACTCAAAACAAGATGTCCCACTAGTACTAAAAAGTACTAGCTGTCTCCCTGGGGCACACAATACAAGAAGTGAACTTTGTAAGACTAGTTGTGAAGTATAGCCACATAAAGGATCAACTTTGCAGTTTATCCTTCTTTTCTTTGGGGAAAATGACATTTTTCATAATTTAGCCATTTTTTTTTGACTTGGAAAATTCATTCCATGTTGTAAATGAAAATTATATAATAATCTACTTAGAACATTTTTCAGTTTCTCTTCCAATGAAACCTATGATCTTACTAAAATAAGTGCACATTGAGTACTCCCTTCTCTGACCAAATCCTTTGAGCACTGATGGCTTTTAGTCTGAATATCTTGATAAATATTCTTCATGGTAAAAAATTAGATATAACCTTCATATTTTCACCTCCTTGTTGGTAGAACTCAATGTGGTGTGCTGGAATCTCAATGTCAGGAATACCTTAAGGAAATAATAAAAAAAAATACCTTAAGGAAGGCTTGAATGGCCAGCCTGTTTCCATCGCCACTCTTGGCAACTTCTGCTTTACATTCTTCGATATTTACTTTAATGTGCTCTTCATCCTCTTTGTGACTTTTTTCCCCAATTATATCTTAGCACCAGAAGACATTTACTCTTAAAGTTTTATCACCTATATTTTAGTCCATTTCCCGATGTCATTATCATTCTAAAAACACATATTTATATCATTAATAATACACAATAAACCTTTGGGAGTAGAGGACTGGGAGGTGACATTATTTACACTTAACAGGGACTAAAAACAACCTATACATTTATTCCATCTGTAACCCCCTAGTATAATCATAGAGATCGTCTCAGTTATATTTATAGGTGATCAATTTACACTAACCAAACTCACAATAGAAAAATTTATAAACAAAACTATACAATGAGAGACCTTGTTAGTAAAAAAAAAAAAGAGAGAGAGAAAATAAAGAATACATCTGTCATTAATTCTGGGCATCCCCCTCTTGCTTAGAAATTATAAAATTATAAATCAGAAAATGTATTGGCAGATATGGAATCAGAGTAAATGCAGTTGATGATGTTAGGCAATGTGTGTAAAGAAATACTGGCTTGATGAATTATCTTTCTGTATTTCAGAGAAAATTCTGCATTATAAAATGTGATTAGCAAAAGCAAGCACACAGAGTAAACAACACATACGGGTATCTTCTCATTCTTTCATTTTTTCTTTTTTCTAGATTTTAGCCAAACTCCAATCTTATGTCAATACGATTTTGACATTTTGTAGTGATCAGTTAACTCCTATCAGCTACGTTTTGACTCATTTTAGAGAAATGGAAGACTTTCTCTATAAAGGCAAATCAAGTTGAGCTTTTTGGTGGTGATGGTGGCGGTTTTTTTTGTCTTATTTATTATGAGTTGATTTTTTTTCAAGTAATTTCTATTATAAAGAATGACTTTTACTAAGCTTACTCACAAAATCTGAATTTGGATCATGTTTAGAGCCAATGGCATTCTACTCACAGATTATGGTGATAAATTTAAGCTTTTTCTACCTCAATGATGCCTCTTCTGCTTTCTGCTTTGCCTAGAAATATCATCATCTCCAGAAAGTTTGAGATAGGTATCGTAGAGATGATACCAATGATACAATATAGTCTGTGACATTCCAATACATGTCCTAAACACAAAAACATTTCTTTTTGTTTTATAAATAGCTTTCCCGAAAGTTAAATGATTAGGCAAATTATTAATTTTAAAAACAGAAATTAAAAAAGAAACAAAATTAGTGACCTTGATGCGTGTTGTTCTAACTTTAAATATTAGCTAGAGAGAAATTACTGGTCTTGAGGATAAATGTTAAATGGAGATACAATTTCTTTTCAAGCATTACAGAGTATGCGAATAGTCCCATAAAACATGCTGAATTCAGTACTATTACATCATTAAATTGGCATAGCATAAATTAAAATTTATAATATATTTATATTTATCAAAAATAAACTAAACTCCTAGATTGGCTAACGACAAACCAATTTTGCATATTTTTATACTGCTTTATTCCAAGAACAGAATCAGCACCCTAAAACAATTCAGAAGCTCTTAAACAAATCTTTTAGATTCTCAGCATTTATATTTTGTACTCAATGTATTGCTACAAGGCTTTGCTGTTTATCTCTTAATCCTTTATTGTTTAATAATCTTTCTTCACAGATGGTGACATGCAAATTATATTTTTCCAATGTAAATAGTGCTGGGAATGCAGATTTAAAACGCGAATAAATCAGATTTGTGTTAGGTGGCAATGACAATGAAGAAAAGGACACATGGAGATGCCAAACAAACTTCTTGTTTCATTTCACTCCTTATGGCCTCTTGGTTCCTAAGCAGGTGGGGAATCATCCAAACAGATTGCGTCTCAGTATTAACTCGATCTTATCAACTGTTTACATTGAATTAAGAGTGAGTACTTGTCAATTCACATAATTACTTTAAGATGTCTATGCCTGCATTACCATGAGTAAAAAACAAGAAAAACCTGTGTAAATGTTGGCACAAGTATATGTTGTATTAAACAAATCCACTCATGGATGAACAGCCAGCTCCTTTCGCCTTTCAGGTGACAAAGGTGACTCCCTTCCCACCGTGATCTGGAATTTCTCCTCCTGAGTCACGTACAGCCAAAGAAAGCTATCATTAATTCGGTGGCCATATCTAAATTTATGTACATAATGGAAGGCTAGGATGATAAGTACCATTTTAAAAAACTAGGAGTTAAGAGGAATGTTTGGCAAACTCTTCGAACCAACGCTGCTATAAAAAATAGCCTTCCTAAAAGCAGTTACTGCGTAAATATCCTAAACAGTATTAAAAAAGAATAGGCTTGGCACTTCAACCCACATTGCTACTCAACCGACTCTTTCAAATATGGTTTTGGCTTAATGAGCATTGGCAGATGATTTTAAAGCTGATTTGGACTCATGTCATGAGTCAGAAGCAGAAAACTACTTCCACTTTTAATATCTCAAACATATTTTCAATGTAATGACTACGGTACCTTTTCTCCACATTAATTTTGGTGTTCAAGAAGCAAGGGGTGAATATAAAGGAAAAAGTTTCAGACACAATATTTGGGCGATGGTTTTTCAGTCAGCTTTACATTCAAAGAGCTTGTTTGCCACAGAATCAGCTGGAGTCCAACCAGGAAAACACCAGCACTGTGATTTCGGTTGAGCTGGACCTACGCAGGGTGAGACAGGCAGGAATGAAAACTCAAAAATTAGCCATGGAGAAATAGGCTAGAATTTCTCAACCTACGCAGATAATCACCAGCCAACATTCAGGATCTCAGAAGTCATAAAGAAACAGTCTACAGTTTGGGGCTATTATGAATAAAGCTGGTATAAAAATTCTTCAACGAGGCATTTTGGAGATACGTGTTTAAATTTATCTTGGGAAAAATAAAAAGGAGTGAAATTATCGAACATAGGTGACTCATGAGGGAATGCTTATTCATTCGTAGGTAAACGTTTAACTGCATAAAGGGGTTCCCGAAGGGGTCTGCCATTTTATACCCCAACAAGAGCGGAGTGTCACAGCTGCTCCTCATCATCACCAGCACTTGCTGCCATCAATCTTTTTAATTTTAGCCATTTTAGTCAGTGAAAATAGTACTTCACTGCGGTTTTACTCTGCTTTTCCCTGACGATTTAGAGTAGAGCTTTTAAAAATGTAGTTCCTGGGCCACTAGTATCAGCATTATTAGGAAACTCGTTAGAAATGCAAAATGTATACTACCCCCCACCCCACACACACACACACACACACACACCAGGCTTACTAAATCAGGAACCCTGGGGCTGAAACTCAGCAATTTGTGGTCTAATGAGCCGTCCAGATGATTGTGATCCGTGGTAAATGAACTCAACTGCTCAGGTGATTTGGGGTCTCCAATACTCTATAGCAGCACCATAAAATATAAGTTAGACACTCTAATTTGTATTTAATAGGGATTACAATAGAAAATAGTTGTTTTTATATAGATAATCTTCTAGGTTATTTAAATTTCTGATCAATCAGTGTCTGTATCTTTGCCCAGTCTAACATAGCACATTCTTAATTCCCTTTTACCTCTCTCTCAAATCAACTGCCAGCATGTTGTTCTCATCTAGGATATTAAATTCATATTTTATTGAATAAATGTGTATCATCAACTCATTGACTATTTGGTTATTTAAGCAATTTAAGTAATAACTTTTATTATATTTTACTTGATTTCTATAGCTTATAGTTTTATCACCAAATTAGTTTTCTTAATAGAATAAGATTTCTTGCTAGAATAAATTTTCAAGAGAATATTTTAGTGATATACCTTGTGAATCTATAGGTAATTGAAATAATTTTGTTTCATAATCTCATATAAATGTCATTCCGATTTTTGTTCCCTTGAAGATGATCTGCTTGTTATCTCTAGAATTTTTAATTCTGTTTGTCTACTATTGTTTTAAATTTCACAATGACTTAAAGAATTTTTTTTTTCCTAAAGTAGCCTAAATTACCTCTATGTATTCTTAAAATTTGATGACTGGAACATCACCAGGCAGGCCCCTGACATGGGAATGTTACAGTTATCAAATGCTATGTAGGAAAATTACTCTAAAACTTTATAAAGAAAAACAAATTAGTATGGTCACATTCTGGCAGACAGGTTTTTGTTCTCTTACCAATGGATCTATCTCCATCTATAGGAATGGCCTACATTCCCACCTGCTGGGGAAGGAGATAAACCATCTAATTGGAAAGTCCTGCATCTATATTGTGACTAGCTCCTCCAATGCCAATCACTTTTTCGTTGGGGATTCTTCTGAGACTACTGATGGACATATCAGATTTAGCAACAAAATTCTCTGTAATAGATCAGAATAGAATTTAAAAAAAAAACTCCAAGTCACTCTATTTTATTAGTTATCCCACATTTCGATATTCTGCATAGCTCAATATAGTCTAGCAGAATATCTGTAATGAGATCAAATGGCAATATTAAAATACTTCAAAAATAAAATGTCACCTTGATAGATACGGTCAAAATTTACATATAAGCCTGCTTCTAACATCAGATTCCATTATCTTTAATACTCCTAGACTCTCCCTGGCCCTTACTCTGTCCTAGAGGTGGAGAAAGAAGAATTCACAAATCAAATCCCTTTATAAGTTTGAGTCTTAAATAATTAGTAAAATAAAATATTTATTTTTTTCCTCTTGTGAGTTGAATGTTCAAAGAAATTAAAGCCAAAAACATCCTCTTCAATTTTGTTCAGTCTCAGCCAGAGGCTCTCAATGCTTGCACGGACTTGTCAGGTTGTCTCTTACTGGAATGAGATTTATTATGACATTTTTATGGCCTCACAAATTGTTTTAATTTAATGTCAAGTTTCTGATGTACCTCACTAATAAGGGGCACATATCTAAAATATATAAGAAATTCAAACTACTTAATAACAAGAAAACAAACAAGTCTATTAAAAAATGGGTAAAGGACATGAGTAGAAATTTCTCAAAAGAAGACACACAAAAAGTCAATAAATATGTGAAAATATGCTCAATATCTCTAATAATCACGGAAAGGCGAATCAAAACCACATGAGATAACATCTTACTTCATTTAGAATGGCTGTTGTCAAAAAGATGAAACATAAGTGCTAGCAAAGATGTGGAGAAAGTGGAACCCCTGGACACTGTTGCTAGGAACAGCAATTAGTGCAGCCATTGCGCAAACCAGTATGGAGGTTCCTCAAACACCTAAAAACGGAATTACCACATGATCCATCAATCCCGCATCCCACATCCCATATCCAAAGGAAGTGAAATCTGTATGTTGAATAGATGCTTGCACTCTCATATTCATTGCAGCAACCTTCACAACAGCCAAGATTTGGAAGAACCTAAGTGTCTATCGGGAGATGAATAGACTTTAAAAATGTGGTATATAACCATCTGAGACAACATGGATGAGTCCAGAGTCCATTATGCTAAGTGAAATAAGCCAGGCACAGAAAGACAAATGTTGCCTGATCTCACTTATAAGTGGAATCTAAAAATGTGAACTCACAGAAATAGAGTAGAGTGGTAGTTACCAGGGGCTAGTAGGTAGGAGGGGAGGGTGGGCAGGGAAAGAGGAAATGTTGGTCAAGGGACACAAAATTTCAGTTAGACAGAAAGAATAAGTTCTGTTGATTTATTGCACAAGGTGACTATAGTTAATAATAATGCATTGTATAATTCAAAATCGCTAAGAGAGTGGATTTTAAATGTTCTCATCACAAAGAAATAATAAGTATGTAAGGTGATGGATATGTTAATTAGTCACATCTGCTCATTCCACAAGTTATACGTGTATCGAAGCATTATATTTTGCCCCATAAATATATACAATTATTGTTTGTCAATAAATATTTTAAAAAGAACACTTAAAGATGACCACATATACAAAATTAATATAGACTAATCTCAAATGCAAAAAATTTAAAATCAAGCCAACCCTTTTCCCAAAAACAGTTCCTTAGGTAAAACTATGTTCCTGTAATCTACGGTTTAGGATTGCCAAAGACCACAGCAAAGACTCAGTAGTTTCTGAAAGACAGAGGCTTGAGAGAATAAAATATCAGATCAATCCTCTCCAGGATATTTTCAGACTATGATACTTATAAACTTAAATTTAACTGGGAGAAATCTCCTAGCAGAATTTTAATTTTGCCAATGTGCAACAACCATTTCTGGGAGGAAAATCTAACTTTGCAAATCTTCTTTCTAAGCAACTGAACAATGCTTACTTCTTGCAAAGTTTGAAAAGACAGAATAATGACAGCCCTTGTTGTCAGTTCTTAGATCAGGCTTCCTGTAAACATAGCCTGAAATGTGGAGTTTTGCTCCAGAGACTTTTGAGGGTATGCTCTCTGGTTAAACCTGTAAGGGGCGAGGAGAGCAGACTGTATCGGGGAGGAAGCTAGGCAGGTTGTGCATTTAGCTGAAGTCTAGACTTAGCTTGACCTAACGAGGCACCCTGGAGTGTGATGGCACACAGCGTACAGCCTGAGCTGTTGCAGCAACACTCTCAGCAGCAAGGGAATCTGAGAGGAGATCTGGGCGTGGTACCCAAACCACCTATTACAGAGGGTATATGCAAATTAGAAACTTGAAAGAACAGAGTTCCTACCGATTATTAATGTTATGTTCCATAAACAACAATTATCCATAAAGTAGGTAACAATTTTGATATTGCAAATCTGCGAAAAGCTATCACTGAACACCTTAAACATTTAATAGCATATTTTGCATTTTATTTTCTATCAAATGAAGATACATGAATAGGAAATTAATGGATCCAGAATCCATTTCTTCCACCAGAAGATCGTTTAAATATAACTATAACTTTACAGGATAAATTGTTGGAACTGACTACTAGTAAAGAATTGCAGATGAATTTTAAAAGTATAGTAGCATTTTCTTCCTTTCGAGCAAAAGTTAAAATGAATATCCCAAGCTTGCCGAAATTGCTTTAAAATCCCTTCTTCCATTCCTGTTAACATACTTATGTGAGACTGGTTCTTGCACTATGAGTGTTGAATGCAAGAAGGAAAAGAAAAAAAATATCATAAAACCAGTTTAGATATCATTACCCGCTGTAAATAGCATCCATTCAACCTGTATTAGAAAAGTTAATAAGCAAAAACAAAAAAAATTTACTTGTCAGTATAAAACTTTTAAAAAATATGCATAGATTTGTTCCAATAGTGCTTTCAGGTGCTAAATATGGGGAATCACTATTTCACATAATATTCACAAATAATTCACAAAAATTAATTTGTGTTAATTTAAAATTGATAAATAATATAGCCATGACTATGGGAGTCACTCTCTGTATTAATCACGTATGAAAAATTTTCAGCGAATAATGTGTTTAAATTCGCAATTATTTTTACTGTTTTATGTTTGTTCTGATTAGATTTACTGGAGTATATTTCGTGTGTCTCTTGAACGTAATGAGAAAAACACTGAGGCTTGCATCTTGCATGAATTTTTATTCGATTTAAAAAATTAATTTGTATTATAGTTTACAAAAGTATCTGTCCAAGATGAATTTGAAGTTTTTTAAAAAAATACTTTTTCCCCAAAGCGAGTTTGAGCAGCACTGCTCTATAGTGCATGTGGGAATCAACCACCTTGAAGTTAAAAAGCAGCTTCATTTCTGAAAGGCTGGGACAAAGAAAGGCTCTTTTCTCTATTGTTCGGGCTTTACTTCAAATGCGTCTGTAAAGTTCAAGATCGAGCTGCAGCAGCGTCTACCCTGAAGCTGATGGAGCTTGACTATGATACTTACAAACTTTACGACACACACACAAACCGAAGCTTTTGCTTAGACCAGCCCCGCGAGCTATGCACTGTGCACCTCGCGGTGGACCCCGCTCCACCCGGCCGCACCTGCCTGATCCCCCGCTGACCTTCGCACAGCCGCGGAACCTGCGGATCCCGGGTCCCTTCTGAGAACAGTGCAACCTTGTCTGAGATGGGCATTTTTTCCTTTCCCTCTCATCTCAAATGCCCGCTCCTCGCTCTGTATTGGTTACCCTGCTTCTTTCTTTTTCTTAAGAAAAATAATGATGGAATCAGAGAAAAAGATCTGTATCTTTCCACCACAAATCCTCAAACCCGACTTTTTCCCTTTAAAAATGCATACACCCTCTTCCTAAAGCCAGCCCTGCCCATATGTACAAAAATTCTATCCCATCTCTTCTTCTCAATCATATTTTATTCCATAATTATTCCTTTTTCCTTATCTCTTGTTTCTTTCTCTCTCTCTGCTGGATCACTTACAAATATGCCATCCTACCTCACTCCTCAAAATAGCTCATCTCCTCCTCTTCCAGCAAATACCCCTTTCCGTGTTCCATTTTCTCTAAAACTAAATTAGATCCACTGTTCCGAAATCACTGTTCCTGTTCAGGTGACCAACGGCCTTCGTTGAACCAAAGTCAATGGTCTGCTCCTGGCTTCGTCTTAATCTGACATAATAAAAGCATTGACTTCTTCTTTCTTGAAACATTTTCTTTACTTGGAATGTAGAGGACTTGCCGATCTTCCAGTTTCCCTTCTAATTCACTGACAACTCCCTAGATTTCCTTGCTTGCTTCTCCTCACATCGTTTTAAACATTGGAGGGCCTCAAAGTTCTATCTTTGGCCCTTATTTTCTTCCTAGTTGCAAACAATGCCTGAATGAACCAATCTGTTCCTGTAGCTTTATATACCTTCGATTCCTGATGTCTCTTAAATTTATATCCCTAAAGCTGAAATCACCCCAAAAATCCAGACTTATACATACAACCATCCACTTAACATTGTCATGTGGATGTCTCTTAAAGTCTCACACTTAACATGTGCAAACTGAATACTTGAATTCCTGCTCTCTAAACCCACTCCATCTCAGCTAGTGTTTCTCATTTCATTAAATGGTGCCACGATTCCTCCAGTTGTTCAAGCTAAGAATGTTGGTGTTATATTTGACTGATCTTTTTCTCTTACAACCTAATAAAATATAAGTAGAAGCCATGAACAGCACCTATAAGCATGGATCATTAAAAACATCAGCAGGATTTTCTACTTCCTTTTTCTTTCTCTCTTTCCCTATTATGCAAGCCGGAGGTAATCGACACTAAGGCCTTAGAGTGTGGCAATCACAACATTTGAAGCCATCTGGGTCCCTGAATCACTGAGTTGGAGGAAAACCTTTCAAGAGGGTCACCCAATTAATAACAAATATGTGGGAATGAGAAACGAACATTTGTTGGTTTAAACTACTGAAATTTTGTAGTTGTTTGTTACAACAGAGGCCTGGAATTATGAATGTAGAACCTCGCACCTAGAAGGACGGTGTTACTTGTCAATAAAAACAAAAACAAAATTAATTATGGACTGTTGGTTTAGTGGTTGGGCAGCAAGAGGCAAAGGAACTGAAAAAACCAGGTCCAAAGGCTGGAAAGCCTTACTACTATGTGCGAAAAATTAGTAAAAATCCATCTGTGATAACTTAAAATGAAGACCACATACTTACTGAGCCTATAATTTTAAGGCTGTACCTAGAAAGAGTCAGAGTGACAATATCCATTGTTATCAAGAGGTCATTTTTAGAAGTCATTAAAAAAAGGGAGCTGTCCATGAAAGAAGAGGCTGACCGTAGGGGAGAGGCTGGTGGGAAAGCAGAAACTCCACCAATCAACGGCACCCAAGGTGTAACAAAGCTAACTTCTCTGAGCCATCAGTAAGAGATAAGTCCAAAAAAGAGAGAAAGAGAGAGAGAACAAAAGGAATGGGGGAAAGCCTTAAGTATTAACAATCCAAGAAAGTTTTTAAAGCAAGTGACTCACTTTAGTAGGAAAAATCTAATTTAAGAACATTACCCAAGAAAGACCCTTATTCTAGGTAGCCTCAAGGTGGCTGTCATTAATCAGAAAGAAGGTGAGTGAAGATAATAAAGAAGTCAAGCTTGGGAAATAATTTTAGGTACAGATTTGTGTTTACTGGCACATGGAACTGTCTGGAAGCAAACAGATAAAAAGTTCCTAAGTTTTTGAAGAAATTGTATTGCCAAAGAAACTGCAAGCCTGGTCTAAAAATAGTCTATGAGTGTTTGCTGAGTCTTAAAAACTCTCTACTAAAATAACCCAAGGGTATGTGATGAGCCTCTGACACAAAGCAGCTGCCATAGCTATGTTTCCCCAAAGAGGACACACTCCCGGTCATCCATTTAGATACAGCCATGGAGGATAATGGGCAAGGATGCACTTTCTACAGGGCAGAGAAAGGAACCATGAAAAATATCATGTAAGAGAGTTTTATCAGAGAACAAAACCAAGGTGTACGAGACCTTTTCCTAATCTCAGGTTAAGAGGCTTTTATAATACATGCTGAGAAGACTTTATTTATTGCTTTGAAACAGGGACTGCTCTGGGTCTTCCATTCTGCCTTTTCTGAGCAAATTTTATTGCAATTATCATGTTCTTACCTTACTATTATATATTGTGCATGGAAGGTGAATGCTATTCTAAATAACATGGCTTTTTAGTTCAAATCACAAGCAACACCTAGATCAGTTAGAAAAAACTGCTCATCACTTAAACACAATGGACTAGTCTTTAAATGGGGTCATTGGGTGGAACTGAGTTACATCAGTCAGGAAAGAAGCGAGCATGTCCCCTGCATAGAGGAGGAGTGAAATGGAATTGAGTTCTGACCAATGGAATAAAGGTGGAGGTAACATACCCTTCCAGAGCTGACTCAAAAAACAAACAAACGCGTGCAATCCTCCATCTTCTCTTTCCCTGTAAGAGGCTGGAAGCAAAAGATTCCAGGACTCTGAAAAACCCCCAGAATAGAAGGTACCTAAGATACTGTTTGTCAGAAAGTGGAGGGAATATAAGGGGAATGGCAGTCCTCGCCGGCACGTGCAGGAGACTCGCCTAACCAGAAACTGGACTACTATGGAAGGGTAAATAAAACCTGTGTGCCACTAACATGCTGTGCTTATTTGTTTATAGCAGGTTTTTTTCTTGTGCTAATAGGGTAATTATTATAATTTATATTATTGTTTTATGTTCCTTTTATTTTCAACCAACACCTGACTAGAGTTACTGAGGGCAGCGCAGAGGCTGAGCGCTCATTAAACTATCTTCCAAAATATGAGACGTAACCTGTTAACTCCACACCCAGTACACTGGAACAATAAGTTCAGAGGCATCAGAAAGACTAGATCTGATACCAGAGAACATTTATGGCTCTGCTTCACAAGGTTTCAGAAAGATGCTGGAATCAGTACCGCTTGTCTAATATTTGAGCAAAACTAATTAGCTTTGTAGATTTTGCTGTGATAATGAATGGACGAAAATCTCAAGATCAATATAGTATCAGGTCAAGTGAAACAGAGATAAAGTACTCTGAAGTTATTTAATTAAAATCTTTAGCAAAATTCATATTCCACTAAAAAAAAAAAAGAATTAAATCCTACTGACAAAACTTAAACTTAGCTGTTAAGACTAAAAACAAAGTTCAATTCTCCAGTGATATATCTAATGCACAACCCTTTTATACCACATATTTGATGAATTTCTATATGTCATATTCATTCATGAATATATTTCTGGTTAAATTAGCTGATTCCTATGAAAGAACTCAAATTGTAATTAACCTCTATTGTAAAGGGCTATCCTATATTTTCCCTAAACTACATACCATTAAAATTTTGAATAATTTCTAAAAATATTCTATCTTCTACCTTTTCTTAAAAAACAATCTACAGATTTTAGATTATTCCATTATATGAACAAATGTGAATTTATTTCATGTGATTTACTATTAATGATACATACTCTTTCATCTAATTGAGGAATCTTCCCAGAACAATATATTTTACTGCAGTGAAAATAGAAGCTTGACAACAAATAGAAATCCCTGAGACAATTATTCTGAAATATATATAGCACTTTCTCTTCAGTGTTATAATTCTTCATTCAAACCAGAAGTCTGTGATGAAATAACCTTCAAATTCTCTATATCGTTTACTTCTATGAAGTTAAGTTTTTGAGATATAGAATACAGATAATCTATAATTTTAAGTTTGGTACAAAAAAGAAGTTTCAGGAAACGTAGTGGGCATATTTTGAAGGTTGCAGGGATGCAGTATATGTGGTCACTAAACCTGGGAACTATTAAGAGGAAGGCATTCACATGGGCCACTTGAGACCGTGGCATTCAGCTCACAGGTAATGCCTAATTCTCACCCAGTCAGTTGGGAAGTGAGAAGCTTCATTCCAAGTACACTGCCTCTAGCCTCTCTGAGACCTTTTGAGTTTTATCTTGGAAACTGATAAAACCCATATTTTGAAAAGCTGAAAATGGGAGAAAACTGTCGGTTACAAGAAAGGCAAGTGAAATTGTGAGTATGAACATTTTGTCTCTTAAAGGATGAATCAACAAAGTCTGTATCTACTCTTGAAGTATGGAACCACTGTGAGGATTTTGTTCTATTCTACTGGTAGAATAGAATAGGATATTCTACTAGTAAAAATACTTATCTGAATCTAGTTTTAATAAATAAATAAATAATAGATCCATCGTTGTTTGATCTGACCAGCACAAGAGGTGATTAGTCCTCCTTATGAAGACTGGATTCAGACTTCAGATTGGATCGGTGATGAAGGTGCTAATGCCAAGTGATGACAGGAGAAAGCTAGGCTGAGGTTTGGTTAGATGACCAGGCACCCAGGTGGTGGTAGAGGAGAGGGTGTCTGAGAAGTCCCTCAGACCAATAAGAGTACCTAGAGTTGAACATAGCAATCAGCTTGAGGGCAAAAATTAAGACACCTAGAAAACATTTGCTGGGCATGATAAGAAACACCACCAGCCAAACAATAGCTTCTCTAGAGCAGGGCCCAGTCTGCTTCATCTTTATTTCCCCTGTGTAAATATTCCTGTGAACAAATTAAGTAAAAAGAATTGGTATCACAGGGAAAAGTTGCACAGATGGAGCATTTGCTCTTCCCACTTGTTTTAACCAAAGAAACAAGGGCCTTTCGTTGTCAATCTCACTCTGGCATTAAATCCATTTTGATTTTCAGAAAATTTCTCCTGATACAAAATTTTGGTTCAATGGAGTAGAATCTATGTTTCATTCTTAGAAACTCAGTATTTCCAATCATGGGAAAATACATTTATCAAGGGTTAGAAGAAATATTCACCTTTCAAGGGAAGCAAAATTGTGCCATGTAATTCTTTGCATAAAGATGAGGAAAGATTTTGAAAGTAAATACACAATAGATTGACAGGAAGAACACAGGAAGCAATCTTCACGGTGTCTTCCACAACTACCAGCTTTGTTTCTCCCTCTCCTCCTTTCTGACCTTGTGTCTGTGTATGAATATATTTTGTTTATTGGGGGGCATTTTGTTTTGTTTTGTTTTGTGTTTAGTTGTGCAGAGAGTGGGGTGAATGGGGTGAAAAGATAAAGCAAACTGTATTAGCTCATGTGAAAAAATTATGTGTCTATTTAGAAGAACAAGTTTAGATTATTGTTTAGAGCTTAATTTTTTTAAAAAATAATCTATGAATAAATTATACTAATATTGAAGTTCATTGAATGTACTGTTTTTCTTTTGCTGGAATCATTGAAGGATATATCAGGTAGAAAATAAGTTATAAGTAATAAAAAATCTTCATGATGTACAAAGAATACCCAATGAAGTATTTTCTGACCTAGTATATTAAAGATAAAAAATATATTTAGTAAAATTTAAACTCATTTATAGACTAAAAAATTACATCCACACAAGTACACAAAAAATCCTCCTGAAATGTATGTATTCTACATTGAAGAGTGAATTATAGACATAGATATTAGCATATAACTACATGAAAAGTTAAAATGAAAGAGATACTAGTAACTTGAATTAAAAATGATTAAAGTTACATTGATCCTTTTGCATAAGATGGCTTTGGCTATTCGGGCTCTTTTCTGGTTCCAAATGAAGCATAGAAGTATTTTTTTTTAGATCTGTGAAATATGACATTGGTATTTTGATGGAGATTGCATTGAATCTGCAAATCACTTTGGCTAGTATGGACATTTTAACAATGTTGATTCTACCTATCCATGAACATGATATCTTTTTCCATTTGTTTGTATCATCTGCAATTTCTTTTCCCAGTGTTTCATAGTTCTCTTTGTAGAGATCCTTGACCTCCGGGGCTAAGTTTATTGCTAGGTATTTTATTTTCTTTATAGCTATTGTGAATGGTATTGAGTCTTTGATTTAACTCTCAGCTTGACTATTATTGGTATATAGGAATGCTACTGATTTGTGCACATTGATTTTGTGCCCTGAGACTATGCTGAATTTGTTTATCAATTCCAGGAGTCTCTTGGTGGCATCTTTGGAGTTTTCTAGATATAAGATCATATCCTCAGCAAAAAGCAATAGCTTGACCTCCTCTTTTCCAATTTAGGTACGCTTAATTTCTTTCTCTTGTTTAATTGCCCTGGCTAGGACTTTCACATTATGTTAAATAGAAGTGGTGACAATGGGCATCCTTGTCTTGTTTCAGTTCTTAGTGGGTATGTTTTCAGCTTTTCCCCATTCAGTATGATGTTGGTTGTGGGTTTTTCATGTATGGCTTTTATAATTTTGAGACAGGTTCCTTCTCTGTCTAGCGTGTTGAGGGTTTTTGTCATGAAAGGATGCTGAATTTTGTTGAATGTTTTTTCTCCATCTGTCTACACTACAAAGTTATAGTAACCAAAACTGCATGGTATTGACACAGAAATAGGGACATAGACCAATGGAACAGAACAGAAAACCCAGATATAAAACTATCCACATACAGCCAATTGAACTTTAACAAAGCAGACAACAATATACACCAGGGAAAAGAATCCTTATTCAATAAATGACACTGGGACAACCGGATAGCCACATGCAGAAGAATGAAACAGGATCCATATCTCCCACCCCTCACAAAAATTAATTCAAGATGAATAAAAAGCTTAAATGTAAGGCATCAAACCATAAGAATTCTAGAAGAAAATGTTAGAAAAACTCTTCTAGATATCAGCCTAGGCAAAGAATTCATAAAGAAGACCCCAATAGCAATCACAGCAACAACAAAAATAAATGGGAACTGGTTAAACTAAAAAACTTCTGCACAACCAAGGAAATAATCAACAGAGCAAACAGACAAACTACAGAATGGGAGAAAAGTTTCAGTCACTATACATCTGATAAATGGCTAATATTCAGATTCTATAAAAAAACTTAAGCAAATCAGCAAGCAAAAATCAAATAACCCCATCAAAAAAGTGGGCAAACGACATGGACAGAAGGTTTTCAAAAGGAGATAGATAAATGACCAATAAACATATGAAAAAATGATCAATGTCACTAATCGCCAGGGAAATGCAAATTAAACCACAATGAGGTAACACCTTACCCCTGTTAGAATAGCTTTTATTAAAAAGTCCAAAAATATTATAATAGTTGCTGGCTTGGATGCAGATAGAAAGGAATGCTTATACACTGTTAGTGGGACTTCAAATTAGTACAACCTCTATCGCAAACAATATGGAGATAACTCAAAGAACTAAACCTAAAAGAACCATTTGATCTTGCAGTCCCACTACTTGGTATTTATTCAAAGGAAAATAAGTCATTTTATCAAAAAGATGCCTGCACTTGAATGTTTATTGCAGCACAATTCACAACTGCAAAGATGTAGAATCAACCCAAGTGCCCATCAATTCATGAATGGATTAACAAAATGTGGTATTATGTAGAATATGGAATACTACTCAGCCACCAAGAAGGATGACTTAATGCCTTTTGCAACAATTTAGATGGAACTGGAGACCATTAACTTAAGTGAAATGTATAAGGAATGGAAAACAAACACCACATGTACTCACTATTGGAACTAACTGATAAACTATCATGTGCATAGAGGAAAGTAAAATTTATCAGAAATCAGGCAGGGTGGGGAAGGAGGGGATGAGTGAAAACCTACCCAATGGGTACAATGAACACTATCTGGGTGATGGGCACACTTATAACCATGACTCAAGCATTATAAAAGTGATCCATGTAGCCAAAAATACTTGTACCCTCATTATACTTTGAAATAAAAGAAAATAAAGTTACACTGAAATCAACCCTGTGGAAGACTGATAAAGGGTAGATGAATATCAAATTCATTATAAAATCCCCAAGACAAAAATAAATCAGTTTATCTACAATTAACTAATTTTAATTAGTTAATTAAGAAGGATAGTTTGTTAGTCAATTTAATTGATACGTCTAATTTCATAAATTCATTTAATTATCTGTTTTTATTTCTTATTTGGGGAAAAAGAATTGATCTTGTAATTCTGTGTTAATCACAGTAACAAATGCTATCCGAACAGTGATTTATCCTGCAAATAATATACACCAGAATCAAGCAAAATTGAGAGATACAAAACCAATAATTATTGCAAGAAATGTATCATTCTTTTGCCATATGTGCACATGTGTAGCAATATTCAATACCATTATTTTAAAATACAACATTGTAAAATTTTATCTATTTTAATCTAGTTTTCTAAACGACCACTGCCTAGTAATCAAAAAATAAATTATAAATCACTTTCCAGGATCTTCTCAAATTCATTCCTAAGCCATTATCTTCCTTAATTTAAATTAACAACAAAAAAAAAGCTTAAAGTTGCCTTTTTATTCACCACCTAATTAAAATTGAAATAAAATGAACAGGTAAATTAAAGTTTACAAAAGACACATACAGTTGTGATATCACCTTATATTAGTAGTAACAATGAAAGATGCATAGACATTTCTAAATTCACAGCCAAAAAAATTAAATTGCAAAAATTAACTTAAAATTGCCTAATTCTTACATATTTATCTAGAGATATAAAATTCTTATCATTTGTTTGTGGTAAATTTGAAATGTACTTTTATGCTCTATGTAAGTTTAGACCGAACATTGGATTTAGAGTGAAAAATAGTATGAACAATTAAACATTTATTCTTGTTTCATAAATCATACTATGTTCTGAAGTTCAGACATAGTAAAAAAAGTTAATGTGATACTATGAAATACATACTTGGTCTTCCTCAGGTTTCCTGGCATGTAACTCCTAAAATCCTTGGAATCTCCACAGTGTTAAGTGTCCTGTATTCTGATGTGTTGACTAGTGGCTAGCAGACCCTAGGGTAGATTCAGGATGAGGGTTGTTCACTGGAGAGATCAAGGTAGGATTAGGAAGTTAGAATTTTCAGCCCTACTCCCAGATATTGGGGGAGAGGAGAGAGGCTGAAGATTCAGCTGATCACCAACGGCCAATGATGTAATTAATCATGCCTATGCAATGAAGCCTCCATAAAAATCTCAAAAAACCCTTGAGTTCAGGGAGCTTTCAGATTGCTGAACTCATGGAGGTTTCTGGAGGGTGGCATTCCCAGAGAGGTCATGGTGGCTCCAAGACCCTTCCCACATAGCTTGCCCTGTATATCTTTTCCATCTGTTGTTCATTGGGTATTTTTTGTAGTATCCTTTATAATAAACTGGTAAATATAAGTATGTGTTTCCCTCAGTACTAGTGAGCTGCTAGTAAATTAATTGAACCCAAAAGGGGGGTCATGGGAATCCTGATTTATAGCTGGTTTGGTCAGAAGGACAGGTACAAAAATCTGAGGCTTGTGATTGGCATTGGTGGTGGGGCACAGTCTTGTGGGACTGAGCCCTCAGCCGGTGGGATCTGACCCTATCTCCAGATAGAAAATGTCAGAATTGAATTGGAGGACACCCAGCTGGTGTCTGCTGCAGACTGATCGCTTGCTTGGTGTGTGGGGAAAACCCCCACACGCTTGGTCACAGAAGTCTTCTACGCAGGAAAAATTGAGTTTGTTGTTCCTATATTCACAGAGAAGACATAAGAACATTCCAGGTATTTTGTGCTAACTGCATCAAACATTTAATATTCAATATCTGGATTTGTAAGTTTCCGGACAGAATTTCTCGCTTTTATCCAAACATTTAGACATTATTTAGCCAAAATTTCTTAGTCCTGCAAAACAGACAGCAAGGTACTCTATAAAGTCAGGAAATTTTCCTTCTGCTTGTCAGTGAAAACTGTCTTACTGTATAAAAGACACCAATAATCCTCCATCTCTTTCAAAAACATTCTGAATTTTTAACTTGTTAGCTGTTTATTAAACAAAATCCCTTGGGTTGTATATCTTATTCTCTTCATTTTTCTACTAGTTTTACTATTAATTATCAGGTCCCTACCTGTCCTGCTTTTTCTCTGCTAGCTTAAATCTGTTATCACTCAGCATTTTATCCCTGTCTACCTACATGATTTTTCTCTCATTCTGTGTCAGCCAGTGGTCCTTAGTAAACATGGTACATTTTGGAAATTCATTGGGGTGTTTTTGGTTATTGTATGTGTTTAGGATCAGATTCATTGGGCAGGATCCAGTTATACTAAATGCCCTACAGCCTGTGGGATAGTCCTATGTAACAGAAAATGGTCCACAGCATGGGCAACTTTAAAAAGTCTCACGAGAAAATCATGACAGTCAACATGCTTGAACATTCTGAAGTGGGCATCTAACTCCAATTAACATCAAATCCAACTGATGTTTAGCCTAGAGTACAATTGTAATATCTTTTGTTTGGAACTTGACAAGTACCAAGTTTACTTCTCCTTTCCTTTTTGCTCCCTGCAATGCAATTCTGACACTAACTACTCTGGCTTGGGGTGAACTTCACAAGTTAAGTTTCCATAAAACTGTCCTCACTTCAGACACCAGCCTCAAGCCCAGGGGTTCTCAGGGCACCTTCGTGCCTGACGAACTGGCAAAAAATTTGGGCATTCCCGCTACCCCCTCAGTTTCCATCATTTAATGAGATGACTCAAAGTACTCAAGACAGTGCTATGTTTATGATTATAGTTTTACTGTAGCAAATCAAGATCAAGCAAGGAAGAGACACATAGGGTGGAGTCTAGGAGGGTCCCCAGTGCTGAGCTCCCCAGAGTCAGGATACATCGCTCTCCTGTCACACCTGAGTGCTCTCAACTAGGGAAGCTCACCCAAGCAAGCTTTGGTGTCTAGAGTTTTAACTGAGGTTTTATTACAAAGGCTTAATTGATTGAATCATTGGCCATGCATTGAATTCAACCTCCAAGTCTCCTCCCCTCCCCAAAGGTCAGGCAGTTGCCAACCTCTCAAAGCTCCAATTCTCCAATCACATGGTTGGCCTTTGCGGTAAGACCAGCCCCCATCCTGAATCATCTCATTAGCATAAACTATCTAGGGACTCACCATGAGTAACCTCAATAGCATAAAATCCACCATAGCCTGAGGACAACACTACAAATAACAAAGATACTCCTGTCATTTGTGAAATTCCAAGGGCTTGGAGGCTTCCTCCCAGGAATTTAGGACAAAGGCCAGTCAAATCCTTTATCATACAACACTCCCCATTACCTTTCCTTACTTGAGCATCTCCTCATCTTCCCAAAGTCTTGTGTTATCATCCAAACTATGTTCCTACTTCTAACATGGCTCTGCTTCAGGTCCGTGCTCTGCAATCCTGCCGGAATAATCTAGCTAAAATGCAACGCAGACAATGTCAATCCTCTGCTTAAAGTCCTTTAACAGTGCTCTGAATTTTACAAAGCAAATCCAGGTTCCTTGGCCTAACATATAATATACTCTCTGTAAGGTTCATCTGTCTAACTCTCTAGTTTTATGCACCCTCCAAATTACTAATTTTTGCTTTTTTAAAAAAAACTTATCTAATTATATATTCCTACTAAAGTGACTCACAATTCTCTTTTGGATGCTTGTTGCTCATGCTATTTTCTTTTTTTAGAAGACTTCCCCTTCCTCCACTCCTAATTGGCTGCATAATGCATTATCATTCAAAATTGAGATTAGGTGATAAAGCAAATTGTTGTGAAACCGGTGAATAGAACAATACTGAGTTCTTTGCAATGTTTCAGGAGACCAGGAAGAGACATGGAATAGGACTTACGTGGAATAATACAGGGAGGAGAGGAGGAGACACAATTGATAAACGTATTTCCTGTGATTATAACTATGTAAAATCAGGCATCTGTAAAAAAGATAAAGTCATAAATAAAATAAAGTAATAATATGTTAAAAAAACTGAGATTAGGTGAAATTAAATCTTTCTTATTCTACCCAGTTAGGGTTAGGTTCCATTTTCTTTTAATTCTTCTGGCATTTTGTACATGATTTTTGACAAATCATTTATTTTCCTATTAAAAATAATCTGTTTATGTGAATGTCTACATTACAAAATCCCCCCCATATCTGTTCTCTTCCTTCTTATTAAAAGAAATCCAAATTTTTAGATGGCCATTATGGTTTCCCATAATAAAGACTACACATTCCAACCTACTTAGGAAATGGTCATGCCATGTGATTAAGTTCCAATCCAAGGAATATAAAAAGAAGTGCTGTGTAAGACTTCCATGACATGTCCTTAAAGGGAAGGATGGATCCTGTCTTTTACCTTCTTCCTTCCTGCTAGTTAAAGTGAGAATATGGAGATTGGAGCCAAATGGCACCACAAAGGGGAAGCCAAGTATAGAAGATTGAAGAAACTGTGTTCCTCTGGGTAATTATTATCTTTATCAGCCTTGGACTAACTACTTTGATATCCTTGATACGTTTTTTCCATAAGGAAGAAATAAATATCAATCTTATAACTATTATTTTGGTCACTTCAGCCAAATTCAATCTGATTGCTATACTTGTCACAAAGTATAAACCCTTATTATCTTTTTAACATCCGGGAACAAGAGCAGTAGGTAGAACATTGTGCACTCAGTAATTAATTGTTCATTGAATTGAAACAAAATATAAATGAAAAAGCAATTGTTTCATACTCATAAGGAAATAAATGTTTGCTCAACAGCTTTTAATAAATTGATTCCACTGAAATAAGTTTTTGGATAATGATAATTTAAGGTTTCAAATATTATAAAATAAAAGCATGAAGTTGGCCAAGTGAGTAAATGTCTGCTAGATAAAAGTTAGAAATATCCAAATGGCAAAACCTATTATGAAAATAAAACATCTTTATATTTCAGTATGATGAACAGTTTATTTACTTTGGTATTGAAAGACATAAGGTAAAAACAATAACTACTTAATATTCAAATCAATAAATAGTTTAGCTTATTTTGTTTAAAGTTGTTAAGGTCTCACTTTGTCAATGTGAAAGCAATGTTCACTCCTTCTGGATTTGTTATACCACTTTTTCCTTGTATTCCTTTAATCACAGACTCTCTACTCAGGCTCCCTTGCTGGTTCCTCTGTTTCTGCTTAAACCCCAAATGTTGGAGAACCCCAGCCCTTGTCTATAACTCCCATATCCTTGGGAATCTCACAAGGGCCCATAGCTTTAGAGACCACTTATAAGTCTATGTCTCCAAAATCTATGTTTAGAACCTGCAACATCTCTCTGAAATTCCATATTTGTATATACAAATTTCTACTAAAAATTTCCATTTGGGCTCCCAGTAGTCATCTTAGACTTAACATGTTCAAAATATTACTGTTGAAACCTCATATAAACTACCCTCCGTAAACAAGCCTGCTTTTGTACCTGTCTGTCTCTTTCAGTGGACATCCATTCGGTAGCTCATATCAGAAACCTAGATCACGTTCCTGATGTGCCTTATTCATTGTATCCATTTGGACTCCCTGCTGAATTTCACTCTCCAATATATCCACGTATCCAAATTCTTCCCATATAATCTACAGCTATCCTAAACCAAGCCACCATCTCACTCCTCTAGAACACTGTAATAGCATCTAATGCAGTCTCATCTCCATATTACCTCCTGCCCCTTTACAAACCATTCTCTACATATCAATCAAAGTATAAGCTTTAAAGCATAAATAAGAACATGCCATTCCTTTGCTTAAAACTAGACATTTAATACATATTTCAAATGAACAAATCTGGACGGGAAGATTTTAAGTGAATAGAATTGAAACACAGCAAGTTTTGGATTGGGTAATATTTGGACAGGATGATATTTTGATACCATACAACTACTCCTTTTAAGAAGCACAAGCAATAAAAATTTCCTATTATTTCTTTGAAATTTTGATCCATCTTAGTTACACATTGAAAATATTCAATGGATGGTGTTGAATAAATGTATCAACATTATGTTTTCCAGAGTGAGAAACTATTTAAGAATCTCAAAAATATAACAGTATTAAAGGTTAAATTGGCTTTAAAAAATTAAATATATTATGATGTCTGTTTTTTAATAAATGTGGAATGTGTTCTAGTAGATAAATAGAATTATTATGCTAGTATTTATGAGAGATGAGAATTATAATAGAGTTGAATTTTAAAATATTAAAAATCCCTTACATATTTTATATATTTATAAAATAATATTTACAATATCAGCAGTAAAGTCATATATTTTTAAAATCAGTAAAGTTGGTGAATTGTAGCACATTATTATACAGAAATAATCCTTAAAATAACAGTTGTATCAACAGGACAAAAATACTTTGAATCATATGCTAGCAACACTGAATTAGCTTATCATTTATTCTTTCCATATTAATCTATTTCCCATTCAAATATAGTAATAAAAATTGTTATATTGAGATTTTTTTCAATAAAAAGATTAAATAAAAAAAGAAATATCATGAATACAATGAAAAATTTTTAAAAATATATTCACTTTTATTTTGTTTTATACCAGAGATTGGCCTCTGCAGAGGTAGTATGTTTTCTCAAATTGCCATAGGTTATCACTGCATTAATCAGTCTTCCAATAAACAAAGTTATCTAATCCTCTTTCTACATCTATCGCCTATTATTTAAAATTCTTCCTTTTTGTTCCCTACTGTGTTAGGTTCCGGTTGCTGCTGTAACAAATTACCACCAAGTGAGTAGCTTAGCGCAGCACGAATTTCTTATTTTGCAGTTCCGTAGGCCAGAAGTTCAGAATGGTTTTATGGGCTACTTGGAGCCACATTCCTTTCGGAAACTGTAGGAGGCAGTCTGTTTCCTTGCCTTTGCTAGCTTCCACCGGCCGTCTGCCCTTCTCGCCTTGTGACCATCTTCTTCCACCTTCAAAGCCAACACTGTCCTGCCAAGACCTGCTCATGCTACCATCTCCTCGGTTTTTCCAAAGAAATTCTTCTGTCTTTTAAGAGCCCTTGTGATGATATTGGGCCCGACATGATAATCCCAGATGACCTACCTAATTTAAGGTCAGCTGAGTAGCAGCCTTCATGCCTTCTGTACCTCCATCCCCCTTTCCCATGTAAACTAACATATTCGCAGGTTCTGAGAATCTGGGCTCAGACATCGTTGAGGAGCCATTATTCTGCCTACCGCAGTCTCCAACTGGTGTGCTGCCCCCACTGAGTTGTCAGGAGATGGACATATAGACATTAGAATTTAATTAACCTTAACGAGTATAAAGGACATGTTTAAATGCATTTCCCAGTCCTAGAGCCAACAAACACATTTTTATTTAACCAACCACTCACTCAGCAAAACATCTTTTAGGTATGTGCTCTGTCCGCAACACTGAGGATTTCATAGGAGTTCTTCATCCTCACTTGGAAGAAATGAATAATTCAGTGGAGGAGAAAAGTATACTGGAATTGGTGTGAGCGTTACAAAGAGCTATACTGCAAATAATGGGATTTATTGGGGGGCCCCAAATAGTCAGTGATGAACAGTTCATTAAAAAAGGAAGATAATTATTTAATCAAAAATAATCATTTCCCATTAATACAATATTTATTGAGGCAGATGAAGTATTAGAAAACTTCCAGTATGGTTCAAATCATACCATGTAAAAGCTTGGCCTGGTCTTAGCATTTTTTGAAATAAAACTGGAATGCTTTAACCATGTCAGGTAAACACTCAAATTGTTACAAAAGTGATCAGATTGTTACAAGACACATCAAAGACATGATGAAAAGAGTAATGGTAGTTTTTACTGCAATGACATGATAGTATAGTGTATAGGCAATCTAGAGAAAGCATTAAGCTCTGTGAGAGCAGTGCTAGAGTACGAAGCCATTTTCTTTGTTACTATAGAAACAGCAAAATGTCAACTATTTTTAGAGCTCTGTTCCAACATTCAAGAAGCCATATCAGTGTGTTTAAAGATGCCAGAAACATATGCCAAGTAATATAGCTAAAAATTTAAGTTGGTAAGGTAACTTCTTTCCTCTAGAACATGTTACTAATATGCATGTCCCTTCACATTTAATGCTATTATGTAATTAAATATCCATGCTGTATGCAGAAATTATATAAACAAGTATTATTTTATGTACACATAGTTAATAAGCTGCTTCTATGTATGGTTTTTCAAGGGTGAGTATCACATTATAGTGTTCATAGCTATAAACACTATAATTAACTTGGTACATAGAAACCCAATTAGTTGGCCTCTGTTACCACTTAGCTAATTTCTTTCACCTTCAATAAATATCCACTGAAAGCCAGGCACCCTACTGGCTTTTGGGAATCTAAAGATGATAAAAGTACAATATTTTTCCCCAAGTACATATTTCTAAACATGAGTTTGACCTTAAGATGTATTATATTATAAAACTTGACAAAAATTTTAGAACAAACAAATGTTAATTAAGGAATCTTTCTCCAAAAATAAAATGTTGGTTTTTAATTTTTGCCAAGAAGCAAATCTGAAGAATGGATTCATGTTTAACTGTGCAACTTCCTTTGTCTTTGATCCTTATTGAAGCTCTTTTGCCAAATAAGAATCTAAAATCCATCTGTGCAGTATATTTTGCATGCTTGCATATAATGGAAAATTAGGAACTTTTATATTTTTACAGACAAGATATAAACCATGCAATTAAGAGAAATGATGCAATTATCAAAATTTTGAATTACCAAAATTAGTATTCACTCATTACTATGTATATATGTTTGTAATTCATGACCTTCATCTTTTCTTTTTATATTTTAACTTAATATGTACATTTTGGGGCTTGGCAGATAAATGTAATTATTGAAGGCAATTTGAGAAGAAAGTGATCTGGCAAATCATTATCACACTGAGATTTGCTTTCTTAGTGCCGCTGTTGCCTCCTGAGTTCTGAAGATAGGGCTCCTAATTGAGAGTAACATAGCCGAAAGACCTTTTGCAGGAAAAATATCCTCTCATTTGGAGTGACTTAGATACTGTTGCTATACACTCCTGGCTGTCACATTAAAAATCAAGCTGTTTATTAGGCAAATTTATATAATTTAAATGGACTTAAAATCAGTGTTTTTAAATTAGGCTAATGAGTTATTCTATTGATTAGTTTATTAGAATTGTTGATTGGTTGAGAGGTAAAAAAAAGTAAGCCTTAACCACACACATACATAAAAGGAGACACATAAAAAAACACTGTAATAAGATAGAGCTGCTGTCTCCCTAAAACTTCCAACATGCAGAAAAATTTTACAGCATTTAAAAAATACCCAGACAGATACCTGTACACTTTCAAATAGCATTTGTTGATACTTTAATGAATCATATTACCTAAAATAAAAAGTTAATATAATTATCCAAATAATCGTACTTCAAATTATTTAGATATCTCCAGCAGAAAAGATTTGACTCTAACTACCAATTCTTCATTTCCCTTTGTGTTAGAAAATGTGCCTCCGTACCATCAGTTCTTTCCTAAAGACGAAAGCACAAAAATGTTATTGTTAGGGCAACACTTAAGTTTGTTTTAATGTTGCAAACTGACCACTCGAATGACTTGCTCCAAGGGATGCTCTTTTGTGCTGCCCAGACTCCTCTTCTGGACTGAGGACCTCATTTCTCAGGCAGCTAGAGGTGCTGACTCTGTGCTCTCAGGATTTTCCCTCCATGGAAGGCTGCCGCCTTGCTCCAGGTTATGGATGCTCACCGGGGCAACTTGCATCCAGTGATTCAGGATCCACAAAGGCCTGGTCCTTTTTGTTCTGTCAATCAATACTGCACACACTGCCTGTGGTACATAATATTGATTCACATGACCATCCTTGGTTCAAAGCCCTCTGTGGGACAAATTGATGCATTTGTTAAAACAAATTGCAATTAACTTGTTCCTCTAGTGAATCTTCGTTCCCTCATTCCCCTACAGACAATTTTTTCTAGAGTTGTCCCCAGTAAACCTCTTGCACTCAAATCTCCATCTCGGAGTCTGTTTCTAGGGAATTCTAACAAATACCTTGAAGGTGTTTCGAGGACTAGGGATAAGCTATACAACAAAACAAGCAGAGAGTTGAAAAAAAAATAGGTTTTCAGTGTGTATTTATTTATTATCAATACGTATATATCTCAAATAACTGCCTGATTATTTTACAAAGGATTATCTATGAAAACGAATATATTCTTCCACATGCTTGTTGCTGCTACAATAGGAAATGGGCAGCCAACGCCACACTCTTTAAAGTTTATTTTTCCGCATTGATTATTTATGTAGGTGACACTATGACAAAGCCTTGTTTAGTAGTTTTTTCTTTTTAGTATCTACAGAAAGTATATATAACTGAATGTATGTATTATAGAGCCAAGAATGCCTCTCAGGAAGTGATTCATATTTGTCTTTTAATAATCAAATGAAAATCTGATTATAAAATGAGTTAAAGATGCACACGATATCTTTATTATGTAATTGCTGTCTCTTTCACCATAGTAGACGATACACTTCCATATCCTTCCACACTTCTTCAGTGCATAGCACAGAGTATAGTTTTTATGAGTGAATGAGTTAATGAATAAAAATTAGATGATTCTTACACAGAGCTACCATATTTATCCCGGACAAAAAGTACATGTTGAGGTTAATTAACAGTTACGTATTACCTTCTATGTGCTGTGTCTTATGGTATAGAGTGGAGCAGGTTAGACTGTAAGAAAGAACCCATTTGAGGGTTCAGACAGAAATCAGTTCAATCCTCAGGTTGGCCATTCACTTACATGACTTTTGCAAATTATTGAACATCTTCATTTATTTTATCTTCATATTTTCTTGTCTTCCTTCTGTCTTTCCTCCCTTTTTTCATGTCCTCTCTTTTCTTTCCTTCCTTAGCAAATATTAATTACGGTCTATCCGATGGACCAAGCACTATGTAAGTGTTGCAAATATGACTGTGAATGGCATAAGTTTGTATGCTCACATTGTTTCCTATCTATTCAGAATAATAAACAAGGAAAAAGGGCACGTCATCTTTATCTCAACCTAGAGGTGTTTGGAAAAGGTTTTCCAGGATAGACATTCTCAAAGATGGGACCAGAAACATAATTAGGAAAGGGTTACTTTGGTAAAATGTGGAGACAGTGTTCGAAGGTGAAAGGAAGTATTCCAGTTAGAAGCCATAAAGGGAGGAATGTGCAGGGGTGTGGAGACGAGTGATCACAGAGCAGTGGGAACCCAGTGTATTTCGGTTTTGTCAGGATCATTTTATTATGAGTAAAGAAACTCACCTGTGTGTAACCAAGGAGGGATGTACGATAAGGATCCAGGGATGTCTAACATAATTCAAGAGTAGGGAGGGAAGCCAGGCCCCGTGAGGAACTGGAATCTGTCATAGCTAGACCATCTTGAGGTGACTCTCTCTCTGTTTCTTTAGGCCACATTGGTCTTAATCTCTGCTTCATTCAGCAGCTCTTTCCAGTCTTGCCTGCAGTCTTTATTTTGCTCTATTTTCTTTATACATGGTGGAAACATTGCTTTCCCAGCCTAGCTTTTCCACTTCTACATAATCACTTATTTCAGAGACCCAGCAGAATATGACAAGAGGCCCCGTTCCTCGGATTTGGGTTTTTGCAAGTGAAAACTCCCATGGGATCAGATGCTCATTGCAATCCAACCCTACTCTAAACGGGCTAGAAAGACAGTATGGTTTGGACATTGTGGCCAGACTTGAGGACTTGTTCTGTAGGAAGGGATTGCTAATGGAGGGTCAGCCTCTCTGCACCTGCAGCACAGAGTGCAATGGCTGGGGTAGAAAGGGGGGTACAGTTGAGTAGGGGAGAAATAAAAGACCCATTATCTTGCAAGTTATAATAGAGACTTTGGAATTTATGCTAAGGGTATGAAAATTAGAATTTTGTAAATAACACAATAAGATTTTCTTCTTTAGAACATACACCCCATATGTTCAATGGAGAAAATATTTGAATAAGTCAATATTTAGTGTAGAGAGACCTATGCGATCAGGTGAGGTACAACTTACTAGTAGCAGAAGATGAATAGTTGATAGAGGGTGGAAATAAAACCTGATCACAGGGAAAACTGAAAGGAGCCTAAAGAATTTAAATTCTCTATAGGGTTACTATTAGGGTTTCTGTCAGGGGTGGGTCCAGGATTTAGGGGTCCGGAGCACTGGCAATTTATGGATCCTTTTCAATAACAGTGTGACATTACAGAAAGGAAGTTAGAAATAAGTACAGATATTTATTAGATTAGAAAAGAGATAACAGTGAAATTAAATATATCTCCAACTCAACTTTTCCTTAAGCACATTTCACAAATGTTTAAGACCCTCCAGTGTTATCCAACATGAGAGAAAGCATAGCAGAGGAGAAGTTGAAGTGAAAATACACAATGTTCCTGACCAAATGTAGTAAAAATATCTTACTTTTGCAAAATTTAAATTACATATGACCATGTGAACACATTACGAGGATCCTTTCTAAAGGCATTGAAGGGTAAAAGATGCTGAAATTTAAGATTCATTAGTTTCACTGTAAATCCATCGCCATTTACCAAATGTGATAGATCCAAATCTCCCAAGAAAGCTGGAGATTCTAGTGTTCCCACAAAGCTGTAAATATGTTTGAGTCAATCCAATATATCAGGAAGAAGAAAAAAAATTATTTTACAAGAGCTTGGATGTAACATTAGAATTCACTTAATACTATAAATAGTCAATGGCTTACTATTCTTCTTTTGTGTGCAGACAATAGGATTATGTTTTAAATGCCTTTATATGACCAATGATCAATGCCTAGAAACTGAAAAATATATTGTTTTTTGGAACTACTGCTTGGAAAATTTGAGGGTTTGCATATACATAGAATGATCTATTTTATTTTGAGGTACTTTTAATTTTTTCTAAATTTTTAATGTCCTGTGTACATTTTGAGAAATACTCTCTTTCATTTGCTATAGATGACTTTGAAAATGAGTGAAGTCACTGTTCATTGGCTCTATTTATTCTCTCCTAAAGGAAAAGTATCCAGGTTTAAGAATCATTAGTCTAAGAAATTCGCTGTCTTTGAAAAGTGCTTTTTAAATAGACACCCCAGGAATCCTTGTTTTGTCAGAGTATCCAAAATAGGCAACTTTTAAAATGATTTCAAAGTTTATTTCCAACTGAGTGGATGAGAAGAACTTTGGGGTCAAATGAGGAAGAAGAGCCAAACGTGTTGGACCTTAAAATATTAGGCTATAATAACTTTCAGAAAGGAATGTTTAAATTTAAAAATAGATAAATTTTATATCATCCATGCCTTTTTTCTAGCACCCACTTACAAAAAGTTTCCTTACTGCTCACTTCTGAGCAAAATTACATCATTACTTGATATTAATAAAATATCTTCATGTCTTTTTATTTTTTGTAATTTGTGAGTGTTTGATGCTTATGAAAAGTGTCAGACTGACATCCCTGGATAGCCAAGCTCTCAATTTGTGCCTTATATAAGCCTTGGGGAAGCACAGCCTTCCCAGTGATCCCGGCCAACACAGTTACAACAGAGCAGTTTAGCAATAACTGAATGGCCCGGGCTTGGCCTCTCTGCTGAATCTGTCAGCCAATGCACCAATTAACTCGACTGCGATTTTTATGATGTGTACCAATTTCATTGGAAAGTGAATACATGACTGTAGGTTTTATAGTTGCCTCAAGAAACAAAGAGCCTAAACTAATTGCAAAACCTGTCATTATTGTCATTGAGCCACTGAGTTGAAAAGTTTACTGAGCGATCTCTAACAGTTTGCTCTGTACCTAAACTCACGATTTTACCTCTGTTATATTATCTGTCTTCAAGCCAAACACAGAACAAGGGGAAAATAATTAAATAATTATATAAATGCAGACTGTGTTTTATTTATATTGCCGTAAACTTTATTATATATATTGAAGAATCTTCTCAGTTACAATATTAATACTTAATAAATTTGTTGCTAAAACTCCTAAGCAAGTAACCTTTGGCCTTCATGAAAACGTAGTTTTTAAAATTCGTAAATATGTTCTGTATAAAATCTGTCTTTGTAATTTAAGGATGATTCTTGAAAAGACTAAATGCATAGATAACTTTCTTCTGCTGCTTATGAAAATCAGACAGTCTTGTGTATCTGTGACACTACCATAAAAATGAGAAACCACTAAGAAAACAGATAAAGTATTGTTTTAGTCAAGGTTTTCTGGACAACCAGGGCCAATAAAATATACACAGATATAAAAGAGGAGATTTATTGTGGGGATTGGCTCACAGGATTATGGAGGCCAAGAAGTCCGCAATATACCATCCGCAGCTGGAGAACCAGGAAAGCGGGTGGTGTGATTCAGTCTGAGGCCGAAAGCCTTGGAAGCGGGTGGAGGACAGGCACCGGTGTCAGCCCCAGAGTCCGAAGGCCCTAGAGCCAGGAGCTCCGATGTCGAAGGGCAGGATGTCCAGCTGCGGAAGAGAAAGAAAGATCATTCACCGTCCCCTCCTTTCCAGCGGGCCCCCAGTGGACTGGATGAAGCCAGCAAGGCTGGGTCTTCTTTACTCAAACACCTCTCTCTTCTGCCCTCAAGACACACCCAGAAATAATACACTGCCAGCTGTCTGGACATGTCCTAACCCATCTAAGCTGGTGCACAAAATTAATACAGGTATAATCCGAGATGCATGTTGGGGTAGAAGGGAAGAGTGTCGGTAGATAGTTTAGAGTCTGATTCCTGGAGCAGGGTTTAGGACGGAGGAAATCTTATATGCTCTTTTCTCACTTCTATAATGGGATGAGTGGATGAGTCCACAAAATGATTTACTGGAGTCATAATAGCAACAGAGTCAACCCAGATCTGGCTGGAATCAGAGACAATGCTGTATAGAATGAGGAACTATTAAAATATGCCTAGCAAGACAAGACAAAACTTTTCCCACCCTCTGACCTCACATGGGCTAGAAGATTATAATTTGGGAAGTAAAAACTTATGGAAAAGAACGACACCCAAGCATGAGGCTCAGGAATATTTTGAAGGGCAAGGTCCCAGCTATGGTCTGATTGTTTGCGTCCTCCCAAAATTCGTGTGTTTAAACATAATCACCAATGTGATGATATCAGGAGGTGGCGTCTTTGGGGGTGATTAGATCATGAATGCAGAGCCATCAAGAATGGGATTAGTGTCCTTATAAAAGAGGCCCCAGAGAATTGCTTTGGCCTGTCTACTTTTCCTCTGTGAGGACAGAGAGGAGGTGCCACCTTTGAAAGAAAAAACAAGCCCTCACCAGACACTGACTCTGCTGGCACCTTAACCTTGAACTCTCGGCCTCCAGAAATGTAGGAAATACATCTCTGTTGTTTATAAGCCACACTTTACGGTATTTTGTCACAGAAACTTGAACAGACTAAGACCTCCACCTACATGGCGAGACAGGTATTTTCTGTTGGTGGTACTGAGGTCTCTCTGCCCTGGGGAGTATTTCACAACCTCACCCCTTAAATTCCAAAAATGAAAACTAAACTTTTACCTTCCTTTTATTTCATATAACTACCTAAGGTGGCTGAAATTGAGTTGAGGGCGGAAATAATAAGAAATCTAAGGAATCAAAATACATAGAAAAATAAGATTACAAACTGGATAGTTTATATTACACAAAACAGAATTAATGTAACTGAGAGATTTAGAAAAAATGATAAATAAGTCTAGAATAACCTGAAAAGAGTTAAAGGTAAATAATGGTAACAATAAGCAGACACAAATGAAGTCCCTGTTATGATATTTGAGTTAAAAAAAAATAGTAGCTAAGAGGAAGAGCAGAATGCATATAGCTGGAATATCATCTCAAGAAAATCTCCCAAAGAAAATAAAACAGATAAAAGAAATTGGCAGGGCAAAAGGAAAATTAAGATACGTGCAGTAAGTAGTGGGCGTATCAGTGTCCTCACACCTAAAGTTCTAGACGCAAATAAGTAAGGAGAGGAGAAGAGAGTATTAAAATAATGACTAAGAAAATAACAGTCCAACAACAACATAATCTCGAGACCACCTTAAAATACAAATTTAAAATAAGTATAAAAGAAAATTCTAAAAGCTTTGTAAGATTATATATTCTACAAAGCAACTAACACTGAACATTCCAACATTAAGTTAAAGAATAATCTTTTCAAAATGTTGAAGACAAAGTCTAAACCTAATACTTTATACTTGGCCAAATTGTCATTTAAATGGAAGGGTGACATGACCTGTTTTCTAGGCAGCACTGTCTGCAGAACTTGCTCAGGGTCCACATGTGGCTACTGACCATATTACAAAGAGCAGTCTTAAGAGATGCAAAGAAAATACTGCAGCAAGAGAATAAATAGATCAAGAAGAATTATATAAAATATTTTACAAATGTAAGTAAATTCGTAGTTTAATGCAGCTTTTTGTCAGGTAGAAAAGAAACAAAACCACCAAACAAAACGGACATCTATTACCATCAGAACTAAATTGCATGTGATAACGTGCTGGTTGAGTAAAGAAGAAAACAAAGAATAAGGAGTTGAGAGCACCTCTTCAGGGAAAAGATACTGGTATTTATGAGCTAAACACATTGAAAAAGAAAATGACAAATATGTATGTATATAAATATAAAATGTACATCTTTTAAAATAGCATAAAATGTTGATCCATTTAATGAAAGCCAAGAAAAGGGAAAAATATAAAAGAAATAAATATGATAAATAGAAAATGCAAAGTAATTGCAAAATAAGTCCTAATGTAACAATAATTTCAACATAGTTGAGTCAAACTCGTAACTCAAAAGAACAGACTCTCCGATCACATTGTAAAAAATAATCCAGCAACACTTTGTCTTAGAAGAAATAAAAGAATATGTAAGAGTTGAAAATGATAGATGAAAATACAAAAAAAAAAACAAAGAAAGCTTCAGATGGAAGGGCATTGAATGTAAAAACTGAGAAAGGGGATGGCGTCAAATAGTAAAAGAAATAATAAATCAAATAGGTATAAAAACACAGCAAAGAGTCTCAAAATATACAAAACAATTGATAGAACTGCAGGAAAAACAGATAAGTTAGTAAATGTGTGTGGAGATATTCTTACACTCATTTGAGATATTAATCAAACTAACTAAAAGTATAAAAAATAACACCACTGTTAATCTTTAAATATATGCATGTATGTATACATATAGTCTATTTCTTAAAAACAGCACATCCATTTTAAGTATATTTGGAAAACAAACAACTGTACATGTAATATGCAGAAGGAAATCTCAGCAAATTTGCCAAAATCAACAACTACAAGGTTGTTTTATAATCATAATGAAATAAAAATTGAAAAAAATTAAACATGAATATTTACAGTTTATGAAAACATGAATTTACATATTTATGTAAACACAAATATTTGCATATAAATTATATGTAAATGTAAAGTATACATTTTATTTGAATATATGCATATGCTGTTATTAAATATATGTTTGTTTTATAAATAAAATCATAAATATTAGAATCAGATGAAAAGGAAAACACTGCATTTCGAAGTATAAGGATTAGCCAATAAGGAAGGACTAGTAAGAAAATAAATGTTTACATATATTTCGCCAAAACAAAATACAAACTCTAAAAAATTATCAAAATATCCAATTTTAAAAGTTGGTGAAAAATCAAAAGAGCAAACCCAAAATAGATGGAAGAAAATAATAACTGTAAGTGCAGAGTTCAATAATATACAATAACAAATAGAAGAAAAATCAATAGAGAAGATTAACAAAATTTTTTTAAAAAAATGTTTCTTAGGAAAAACCATTAAGTTGTCCAAATCTCTGCAAAGAGGAATAAAAATAAATGAGAACATGGAAATAAAATTGTGAATGTAAAAGAGAAATAATTACAAACACAACAACAATTAGTAGCTTAATAAAAGAACAGAGTGAGCAAATATACACTAATAAATTTGAAAACTTATGGAACTTAAGAGAAAACAAATAGCCTTTTATAATCTGATTTTTTTATCTTATACTTCAAATAATTTGTCATTTACCTCACGGTGAATAATTATTATAAGATCTGCTTTAAAGTCATTTTCTGTGTTTGATAATTTCGACATCTGGGATTACACTGTAGATAAAAATCTTTTTCTTCTTTTTTTAACTGAGAAGAAATGTGTTTAGTTCTTTCAACATTGAATAATTTTGATTCGCACCTTGAGCAAATATATTACTTTGGATTCTGTTAGAAGGCGTCAGTCCTACTGGGCTTACACTCTAAATTCTGTCACACCGATGTGACTTTGCCCCGATCTCAGTTCAGTTCTTAAGTCTTTGCTACACTGATTTGAGTCTGACCCATGCATGTGTAGACAAGTCTGACCTATTAGTCTGGAACTTGTGTGGGTTGACAAACAGAATTAGAGAATCTCCTTAACCAGTTTACTCCCTCTACTCTCTGCTCTTTGCATTCATTCTCCAACACTATAGAGAGTCTTTTCCCTGGTACCTCTGGCCCAAAGGATGCCATGATTTCTTTCAGCATTTTTACCTCCACCAGCAGTGGCTCCCTGACTGGGACCTATTTTTGGAACACAACCTTGAGAGAATTGTTTTGTTTTGTTTTACTTGCCTCTACGATCTGCCTGATTTTGTTCATCTTTTCAAATCCTCACGTAGCTGATTTTGTGTTATGCGGAGTTTATAATTGTAATCAGTGGATAGTGGGAGAAATGCGCTGAAGGTTATCACCATATTGGATTGGGACCCCGATTAGGTTTTGTATACAGATTTCTGGAAACGAAATAACTCAATATTGTACAGTTCTCATCTCCACTTCTTTAAGATCTTGGAAATATCCATTGAATTTTCGTTTTAAAACAGCATGTTTTTATTGAAAAACTACCTCATGCTAAGCACTGGGAAAACAGGGATGAATGATATAATCTCTGTTTTTAAGAAGTTTGACAACCAAGAATGAGGACAGTTTAGTAAGTAAATACAGTGTGATAAGAACAACAGAGGAGACATGCATAGAATGTTAGGACAACTCAGAAGAAGAGCCCTTAATGTAGCCTGTTAACTCTGCCTAGAAGAGGCTATTTCTGAGCTGAATCGTGAAGGACATGTAAGAATCACCCAGCTGAAGAAATGAGAAAAAGAGAAGGGAGTCCTAGGCACAGAGCAAACTAAAGGAAAAAACACGTTGACTGGTTGGGAGTGATGGTGAGAGATTTAGTGAAATCACATTAATCAATATTATGTACCAAAGGAAGTATGTGGGATATTGGCAGGGAGATTAATTAGGGCCATATAACTGACAGGGGAGGGACTCGATCTTCATGACACTGTGAAAATTAGGTGGGAAGGCCTGGTATTGGGAAAACTAGATGGATTGGGAGGCTTCTGTGATAAACCTTGGTGGGAGAAGGAAGGATTGGAGATTCCCTGAATTGAGACAGAGAAAGTGAAAACCGAAAGAAGTGAGTGGAGTAGATCTGAGAAAGATTTTGGAACTGATGTGAAAGCGTTTGGTAATGGACTAGATGCTCTAAGTGAGGGAGAAAATGTCTTAAGCTATTTCTAATTGTTGCTTCTTTTATAAGGCAAGTGGTTTCATCAAGGATCAATTTAGGAATTTTAGGTTGGATCTTGAGAGAAAGAGACTGTGTTTGGTTTAGATCATGTTGCAACCTGAGATGCCTCTGAGTTTCTCAAGTAGATAGGTTAAGGCTGAATATACATCATTGCTGGGTCATGACATGGCCTTACAGACGTTAGAGATAAAAGGGACGTTGGAAATCATTTGTTTTAATTCTATCATTTTTTCATAGATACCTCCGCAAATAGAGATTTAAAATGACTTGTTCAGTTGACAATTTCAGGCAAGCTGGAAGTCGAATGTGGGTATACAGTCATGTGTCACTTAATGACAGAGACATGTTCTGAGAAATGTGTCCTTGGGTGATTTTGTCATTGTGCATACATCAGAGAGTGTACTTACATAAACCTAGATGGTAGCCTCTGGCTCATACGTTACCAACGTGTACAGCATGTTACTGTACTGAATACAGCAGGCAATTGTAACACAATGATAAGTATTTACATGTCTAAACATATCTAAACATAGAAAAGGTAGAGTGAACAGTATGGCATTATTGTCTTACGGGACCATTGTCATATAAGCAATCATTGACCAAAATGCTGTCATGTGGCACGTGACTGTATTATGTTTCTGTCCAAAGACATCCATGCTGTGCTTCCCTGCTCTATTGTCCATGTGGAGTGATGCTGTTCTGGAAATTGTAAACCACATGCTGAGATGCAGATATGTGAGTAACAAGGTTGATTTTAGTTTGTGAAATTTTTTTAAAAGTGGCTTATATTCCTTTTATAAATTTCAATAGATTTAGAGGGTACAAGTGTTTTTCGTTACATGGATGAATTACATAAGGCTGAAGTCAGGGCTTTCAACGCAGTCACCGGGATAGTTACATTGCACCCAGCAGGAAGATTTCATCCCTCTCCCCCTCCCACTCTATTCCTTTCTTAATTTTCAATGTCATTGCAAAAAGTGGCTTTTATTCCTGTCCATAATTTGTGTTTAAATTTCCAATAACCACAATGGACAGAGAAGAATGGGAAAATTTGTGGAAATAATGAAGGAACAGACTTTGAGTTTGACTGCACCTGAGCTAGGTGACTGATTTGAAAAATAAGTGTCTGGACCAGCTGACAATCTTTGAAAGAGGTAATGCATATAAAAAGTGCCAGCCGAGAATCTGGCCCAGTAATAAGCTCCCGCTCAAGTGACTGTAGCTTTATTAGTTTAAAAACACAGCCATCGAGGTTATTCCTACAGTGTTCATTACAGTATGAAAGAATATTCTGCAACTAATGGTCTATCCCTAAAGAAATGAGCATTTCAAAGGATACAAGAGTTACCCAGGTGTGTAGTTATCACCTGAGGGTAACTTTCTTCTTGAACAAGTTTCTTCTTGCAAATGAAACAAAATATTACCATTGATGAATTCACTGTTTTCTCCAAAAGCATGTAGGTAATGCTTGAAATAGTTAGAATTTCTCCATAACTGCTACAAAACCAGTTTACGGATCAAAACCAGATGTACTTTCACTATAATAGCCAAAGGTAATCTAGAAATTTTGAAGATTAACAGAAGAGATTAATTCTCACATGTTGATGTAATTGAATTTGTCTTTGTCCTTCAACTTTTAACTAATACCACTGCTGTGACTATTTAAGAGAATCTTGATCCAGTTTGTAATTCAACTGTGAGATGAAGAGCGGTGGTTAGATTGAACATCCTTGTATCGTGATTTCAACAAATGCACCTTACCCTCACAGTGGTCGAAGCCACGGTATGTGAGTGAGAGACAGGAATTGATAGTAGGAGAATGTACTTTGTTTTGTGCAGAACAAATTGTTTGAGATTAGAAAAATGTGTTCTCTTTGATTGTAACTAATGCCATTTGCTTCTGTAACCGTGCTTGCTTTTAGTTGTTTGTTAAATACAGGAGTGAGAGCAGGAGTGACTCCATGACAAGCCGAATTTCCTGAAATAGGCCTAAGTTTCAG
>CAUYSK010062663.1:0-30341 GCA_963575035.1 Avahi laniger
AAATCATGTGGACAACTAAAAACATATAGAAAAAATTAGCCGGGCATGGTGGCACATGCCTGTAGTCTCAGCTACTTGGGAGGCTGAGGCAGTAGGATCGCTTGAGCCCAGGAGTTTGAGGTTGCTGTGAGCTAGGCTGACTCCACGGCACTCGCCCCAGGCAAGAAAGTGTGACTCTGTCTCAAAAAAAAAAAAAAAAAAAAAAGAAATATATGTTATAAACAAAAGTGAAAGACAAAAAGGTAGTCTGGAAGAATGTATTTGTATTAAAATAAATATAGTAGTCATAATATAGAGAACTCTACTAAATCAATGAGATAATCAGTCTAACAGAAAAGTGGAAAAGGGAAGTGAGCAAAATAATTGGAGAAATAAAAATAGAGAGTAAACACATAAAAGATGTGCAATTTTACCACTAATTTTTAAAAAGTAAGTAAAAAGTGGACCATTGTTGTTTCTTATATTGCCCTCCATAAAAAAATAAACAAAAAACCCCAGAAGAAATAAAAAGATTGATACCATCTTTGGAATAAATTTTGATATTTGACTATATAATAAAAACCACATATACTTGCCAGTGATCTTATTTCTGTGAGTCAATTCCACCAAATATTGATTTCAGAAAACAGTGATGTTTATTTCAGCACTGTTGTGAGCCCTCGAATTAGAAACACTGTAAAAGTCCACATTCAGAAAATAGTTGAATACATTGTGATACAGTTATGTCCTGGAAAATTATGTTGAACAGATGAGGTAAAGCTATAACTGCTGCCTGTGTAAAATAATTTCCATATATTTTAAGTTATAAAAGCAAACTGCGAAACAATAGCTATGGTGTGATTTAGTTTTCTTGTAGAAAAACATCTACCAGAAATCAACCCAGAAAATTATGCATGTATAGGAATAAAAACATACACTGACACACAAACACACATACATACTATAGGCACAGAAAAAAGATTTGAAAAGCTACACACTAACCAATTGTTTCCTCTTGGACTGAATAGTGGCAGGCTATTTCACTATTAATATTTTATATTTCTAAATTATTATTATTATTTTGCTCTTGGAAGTTTAATAGGTAGTAGAGGAGGAACAGCTTGCAAAATATTACTAGAAAGGCACTCAGAATATGGAGGGCGGGTACTGAGTTTATGTTGCCTATGATGGTAGTCAGCCTCAGGGTTTGACATTTAGAGTTTGTGCTGCATTTGGGTTTGTTCTATTTTTAGGTTAGAAGAGAGAGAGGAGACAAGCTGGGTGGAGAGTGTTGTTTCAAAATTTTGCCCAAGTCTTTTGGTTGATGAGAATAAGAATCCCAATTGGGATATAGCTAATATCCGATTCATATTTAAACAGAGTAGAGAATGGCACTTATGGCAGGAAAAATAAAAATTTTAAATTTACCTAAAAGGAAAAGCTGTTAAAAAAATTCTATGGTCCCAGTCAGACAAAAATTGATAGTACTCTCAAAGTGTCCAATGTCTGTAGTATGTCAAATTATCCTCACTAATTTTATGGGAAAAAGTGTTATAAACATTTGAGTCCAACAAACTGTCAATGTAAACTTTAAGTTCAAATAAAGAGTATTATCTCAGGAAACAATAACAACAAAAAAGGAAATACTATACAACTCGAATCACAAATGATAATGTAGCTGACAGTTCTGCAAATCATTCAAAAAGTTCAAGCACAATTTCAAAAAGAGACTAAAAGTAAAAGGCAATAAAACCTTAAGAGTAAAATAAACATTAATTATAAAAAATAGAAGGTAATACAAAAGCCTATTAATACTGGTTTAATTGTTCTTCACATTTGTAATGAGTTGAATAGCGTCTCATCCCCACCAAATTCACGTCCACCTGTAAACTGTGAATGTGACCTTATTTGGAAATAGTGTTTTTACAGGTGTGATCAAATTTAATGAGGTCATACTGGATTAGGATGGGCCCTAATCCAATGACTGATGTCCTTATAAGAGGAGGGAAATTTGGACACAGATGCATATAGAGGGAAGATGATCATGTGAAGATGCAGACAACAATTGGAGTTATGTTGTAACAAGCCAAGGAACATCAAGGACTTCTGGGAGCCACCAGAAGCTAGGAAGAGGCAAGAAAGAATCCTTCCTTGGAGTCTTTAGAGAAAGTATGGCCCTCCTGACTCTTTAATTTCAGACTTTTGACCTACAGAAATATGAGACAACAAGTTTTTATTGTTTGAAGCCATCTAAATTTGTGGTAATTTGTTATAGCAGCCTTAGGGGACTGATAAAACGTTTTATGCAAACAAGTACAAAAATACATTTGAAAATAAACTTATGTTTCGAAGTCCTACAACTCCCCACTGTTTTTCTGGACACTTGGACTGTGTGGTCATTTCTGTCAAATCCACAGGGAATGTAATCTCTTCAAAGGAAGAGAACATTTATTTGTTAATCTTTATTCTCTCTACCATTTATAACAGTGCCTGGCACATGGCAGGCCCTCAAAAATAATTGTTGAATGGATAAATAAAAGTGTGCATAAAGATATGAATCTGCAAAATGTTGACCTTATATGCTTTTTAGATTCCATATTTTAACTTTTTAAAGCATAAAAAATAGGATCATCTTTAAAAATATTGCTGTTTAAATTTATGTTTAAACAACCCTATATAATAAATGATACAGTTACAAGTACATCAGAAGGTCATGTTAGAAGGTCATAGTCTTTTTATAAAAATAAAATATTATGAGACTGAATTGTATGTGAAAGTTTATTGCATGACAAAGAATGATAGATTCAGAGAACATAAACTGATTCATTTCACAGTCTCTTCTTTTTTTTCATTTAGAAGTCTATGAATTAGCAATATGCTGTCAGGAATAATGATAATCCATTATTGCTGTATCCCTGAGTGTAGGCGGTTTATTTGGTAATAAAAAGCAGTCTCTAAGCTTCACAAATGCTCCAGGAGGAGAGAACATGCCATGTAAACACATTAGCACAAATAATCCGCTGGGATAATTGATTCAGAGTTGCTGACCTTGGGTATATTGAATACTTTTATTTCTTCACAATAACCTTCTAGGTGAATTCAGGGTGAAATTACAATATGAAAGGAATTGCTCCAAATTTCTCTCCTAACAAGGTGAAGTATTCTGTCGATTATCTGAATCATTCAACTTAAGAAAGCCATATTATAGCACATAGGAACATAGCCCTTACCAGAGACCATGGAGTTGTAATTTCTCATTTTATAAAGGGAGAACAGACAGCCACAGAGGTGAAGCTTGCCCAGGGTCACATAAGTAATAGTAGTTGGACTGGCACCAAGACTCTGTGAAAGACGGGAGTGTGGTGTCAGGGAGAACAATTAGGAGGTTTTTAAAATCACATAAACAAAGAAAAAGATCTGAACTTCAATACTGGTAGTAAAAATGGCAAATGGGACTTGGGTTTCTTAACTCTGGTTAAGTGCTCTTTCTACTTTATCATTCTCTTACTTTAAAAGAAATCTGCTTTAGCCAGAAGTTAGTCATATGTTTTTTGCCCTGGAAGCTAGAATTCTATCAGTAACTCATGAATAATCGAAGTGACTGTCAATTTTAATCTCAATTAAACTCATATAGATGATCTTTAGGTGATTTAGGTGACTGTTAGGCCTCTAAAAGTACGGCCCTTGAGGAATTTAAGTTGAGCAAGACCATTTAAGATGGTTTAGGGGAGAAGGGGTAAGGACATTAAGAGAAAAAAAGAAAATAGGAGGAAGAGCAAGAACTTTGTGAGAAAAACAAAAGCAGATCTTTAATAATTTACTTTCTGGAATTCAGTTTTTATTCAATATAAAAAACTATGTGGTTACTATATTTTCATTTATTCAACTCCCAGAATATTCCTTGTGTCATTCTGTCTTCTTCATTTAAATGTTTAGGAAACCAAAATAAGAGAAGACGACACATGAGTTGCTCAAGGAAAGAGATGATGGGGCAAGAAAATAAGGGCCTTTATCAAGGGTCTACTGTGTGGCATAGAAAGTGCTGGGAATTTAACATATTTCATACTTAATCCTCAAAGGCCTTAGAGCTACAAAGTAAGCTTTTTATTTTTAATGATGAAAAGTCTAACAACTGAGTAACAGCTTTAGGATTGATATTCATAACTAATATTTACTGATCCTGTTGAACATGACCCATGTATCAGACTTCTTGCTAAGCCCTTTTATGCACTTCCTTATTGAATATTCACATCGACTTTATAAAATAGAGACCCTCATTATCCCAAATTTACAGATGATATAATTGAGATATAAAGAAGTAATGCAAGTCATTAAATGGCAGAGTCAAATCCAAATATACTATTATCTGTCTCAAACTCTCTGCACTTAACCATTCTGCTACTTCAAGGCATAGTGTTATATAAAATCTGAATAATACCTCACTCTCCTAATTCAGCTAGAACTCTGCAATGCCCTGTGGAAACAAGGAGACAGAAGGGATTTATTCACATTAGGGAGTGAAGATAGTATTTAGAGAAGACATTTAAGAAAATGTTTTCTAAATAGAATCCTAAAAGATAACTGCAATGGGCACAATAGTGGGGAAAATGTATTCCAGGATGAGTGAACAAGAAGAGCAAAGACGAATAGAATTTTGGGGAAATGAGGCCAGAAACAGAAATTAGGCTCAGAGCTGAGAGCCCTGAACAACACGGTAAGTTTTGGTTGTGTCTCATAGGCAAGGAGAACCACCCCAGTTTTTGTTTCTACATTTATAGAAGGGAATGAAATGACAATATATGGGGTGCCTACTCTGTGCAGGCATTGCACTTGGCATTTTACACATGAAACCTAATTTAATATAATCATGAGGGTGGTGAACTTATTTACATTTTATACGTAAATAAATGGAGATATGATGAGGTTAAGTAACTTGCCCAGGTTTCATAGGAGGGTAAAGTTTGAACTGTGATCTAGACTCAGCTTAGATTCCAAATCCTTTCCACTATGTCACTGAAGACCTAAGAAGATAACTGAGGACCCTGTGAAAGACAGAGTGTGGTGGCAGGGAGAACAATTAGGAGATTTTAAAATCATATGAGCAAAGAAAAAGAAGATCTGAACTTCAATATTGGCAGAAAAAAATGGCAAATGGGATGGACTGCAGAAGTGTTGCCTAGGGAAAACTCTCGAGACTGTGCAGGGTAGTGGTGAAATACTGCTGTGAAGTCACATGCACTTGGCTGTGGACCTGGTTGAGTTGCCGTCTCTATAATTCTTACCTTTCTAAACATCAGCTGTCTTATTTGCAAAATATGAAGATTAAATGAGTTAATGCATGCCAAATGATTATTGGAGTGCCTCACACATAGTAAGTGCTCCATGAATGCTAACTATTATTAGAAGGTGAGTAAGGGAGAGGAATCCAAGATGTTTTTCAGGTTTCTATTCCTAGTGTCTGGTACCAGTAATTGAGATAAGGAGCTTAGAAAGAGGTAGAAAATGAAATGCTACTTCTATAATGTTTATCCCTAACTAGGCAGCATATTCCTTTTATTTTATTCGTATGGTCTAAATAGATCAATTAAAAGCCAGACATTGGCAGAGTGGATTAAAAATACAACTCAAGTATATATTGTCTACAAGAAACTTACTTCAAATGATATGGGCAAGTTGAAACTACAAGGATAGAAAAAGATATATCATGCAAACACCAATCAAAGGAAAACAAGAGTGGCCATGTTAATAGTCAGATAAAATAGACTTCAGAGCAAAGAAAATTACCAGAGAGAGGGCAAATTATTATATAATAATAAAAGAATCAATCCACTCAAATGACATAGCAATCCTAAATGTATACAGAGCAAACAACTGAACTATTAAATATATAAAGCAAAACTGATAGAACTAAAAGGAGAAATAGTCAAATTCACAAGTACAATTGGAGACTTCAACACCTTTCTCTCAACAATTAACAGGACAACTAGAAAGAAAATCAGCAAGAGTGTGACAGAACACTATCAATCAATAGGATCTAATCAGCATTTGTATAAAATTTTATAGAAAGAAAACTTCTGTTTATAGAAAACTCCATTGAACAACAGCAGAATACACATTATTTTCAAGGGCCCATGAAATATATACTGACATACACCATATCTGGGCCATAAAACAAACCCCTATAAACTTAAAAGAAATAAAATTATACAGAGTAAGTTTTCTAGCTATAATGGAATCAAGGTAGAAATAAATAGCAGAAAGATAACAAGAAAATCTCCAAGCTCTTGGAAACTAAACAAAACACTTCTAAATAATCTGTGAATCAAAGAGGAAATCTTGAGGGAAATAAAAAAAATATGTTAAACTGAATGGAAATGAAAATACAATAAATAAACATTTGTACTAAAACAATTCTGAGAGTTAAGTTTAAAGCACTAAATGCATACATTAGGAAAGAGAAATAGTCTCAAATCAATAATTTAAGCTCCCACCTTGATAATCTAGAAAAAGAATAGCATCATAAACTGAAAGCAAACATAAAGGAAGACACAGATAAAAGCAGAAATCAATGAAATTGGAAACAGAAAAGCAATAGAGAAAATCGATTAAAGAGAGTTGGGATTTTGAACAGGTCAATAAAATTGAAAATCCTCTACCAACACTAACAAAGAAGAAAAGAGAAGACACAAACAACCAATATTAGAAATGAAACAGGGGATATCTGCAGACTCTGCAAACATTGTAAGGATAGTAAGAGAATACTACAAACAACTTTACAATTTAAATTTGACAACTTAAATAAAATGGACCAATTCCTTGGAAAATACAAACTAGTACTACATACCCAATGTGAAATAGATAATTTGAATAGCCCTATAACTATTAAGGTAATTGAACTCATAATTTAAAACCTCCCCAAAAGAAATCTCTCTCGGCCCACAGTTTCACTGAAGAAATACATCAAACATTTAAGTAAGGATTAATATAAATTTGACACTATCTCTTACAGAAAACAGAAGAGGATAGAACACTTCCTGATTCATTTTATAAACCTATTATCGTTTTACCCTGATACTGAAACTCCCAAGGGACACCCTGAGGAAGAGAAAATTCTGCCTGAAGACCTCAGCATCAACTTCCAACCAACAGTTTCCAGCGTGCAGGCCTGCTCCACAGATTTTAAACTTGCCAGTCCTCATGAGAACATGAGCCAATTCCTTTAAATAAATCTTTTTATATACATACATTAAAAAACTCTATAAAAAATAAAACTATGATTGATATCACTTATAAGTATAGATGCAAGCATCCTTAACCAGTATTAACAAATAGAATTCAGCAATCTATAAAAAGAATTATATACCATGATCAAGTGAGATTTATTCCAGAAATTCAAGGCTGGGTCAGTATTCAAAAATCAATTGATATAATCCATCATATTATAATAGACAAAAGAAGAAAAACATGATAATATAAATTGATGCAGAAAAAGTATCTGACAAAATCCAACATCTGCTCATAATTTTTAAAAAAAACCCAGAAAGTGAAAATAGAGAAAAACTTCCTTATCTTAATAAAGAGCATCTATAAAAACCAGATAGCTAACATTGTTTTTAATGGTTAAAGACTTCTTTCCTCCTAAGATCAGAAACAAGACAAGGATGTCAGTTATCACCATTTTTATTCAACAATAAAAATTCTTGACTTACTGTCCTGGCTAGACCTTCCAGTAAGTAATAAGGCAAGAAAAGAAAGGAAAAGTTACAATAAGTCAAGAAAAGGAAGCAAAAGTTGTACAGACCAGAAAGGAAGAAATAAAATAGTTGCAACTTGCAGGTGACACGATTCATTTATGTAGAAAATCCCAAGGAATTAATAATTGAGCTAAGAAAGGCTGCGGGATACAAGATAAACATACAAATGCATTTGTACTTCTGTATACTAGCAATGCAGACATGGACATCAAAATTGAAAATACAGTATCATTACAATTGCTCAAAAATGCTAAATATTGAGGTGAAAATCTTACAAAACAGTATAGGACTTATGTACTGGAAACTACATCACAGTCTTTAAAATGTGGACAATCTCAATAAATGAAGAGACATACTGTGTCCATGGACTGGAAGACTTGACATAGTAAAGATGTTAATTCTCAACAAATTAATATATAAGCTTAATGTAATTCCTGTTAAAATCCTAGCAAGATTTTTTTTCAGGTATAGATAAGATTCTTCTTAAATACAAATGGAAAGGTACATGAACTAAAATAGCTAAAATTATTGTGAGAAAATTAATGTAGTTGTCCATTGGTATCTGTGGGCAATTGGTTCCAGGAATTCTCATGGATAGCAAAATCCACAGATGTTTAAGTCTCTTATATAAAATGGCATAGTATTTGCATATAACCTACACACATCCTCTCATACACTTTAAATCATCTCTGGATTACTTATAATACCTAATATAATGAAAATGCTATAAAATTGTTGTTATACTATATTGTTTAGGGAATAATGACAAGAAAAAAGTCTGTACATGTTCAGTACAGATGCAATTTTTAAAAATATTTTTGATCCGAAGTTGGTTGAATCTACAGATCTGGAACCCACAGATACAAAGGGCTGACTGTATAATGGGAGGAATCAATCTACCTAATTTCAGTATAGCTGCAATAATCAAGACTGTCTTGCTGATAGAGGGATAGACACATAGATCAGTGGAACAGAATAGAGAACCCAAAGGTAGGCTCACACAAATATACTCAACTAATTTTTACAAAGGTGCAAAAATAATTCAATGAAGGAAAATTAGCCTTTTTAATTAACAGTGCTAGAAGAATTGGACACTTATATGCAAAAAATTAACCTATAACTGTCTCACTCTTTATTCAAAAATTAATTCAAAATGAATTATAGACTTAAATGTAAAGTTTAAAACTATAAAACTTTTATTAAAAGCATACGGAAAAATCTTTGAGATCTAAGGCTAGGAAAGTGTTATTAGACTTGACACCAAAAGTATGATCCATAAAAGGAAATTTGATAAATTAGACGTCATTAAATTAAATATTTTTGTTCTGTGCAAATGTAGATTTTGATTCAGTAGACCTATGGTGGGATTTGAGATTCTGCATGTACTAAAAGCTTTCAGATGATGCTGAGGCTGTGGGTCCAGTGACCATACTTTGAGTAGCAAGAGACATGTAACCTGTTTGGCTCTTTACAGTTCTAAAGTTACATGATTTCATGGATAAATAGATTTCATTATTTTATAGTGTTAGCAATTTAGAGAAGTAGAGGAGGGAATTTAATTTCATTTGAAGGAATAGTAGAAAGCCCCCTTCCCCGTGCCAAGCCAACATTATAGCTGACTAGAGTGAAAAACAAAGTCTTATCTTGTCAAATATCTTTAATTATAGAGTAATCTAATGCTTTATTCAAATAACAGTTACATTGCAAATGATGAACCATTCTGATGAAGGATAATCAAATTTCAGCGTGAAACTTCACTTTACATTGATCTTATGGCCAAAACAGAAGCTTCTGCAATGAATATATCATTGCACTTAAATTACATATTTCTTATTATGGAAACTGGCATCCTTATATTTTCTTTTCTTTTCTCTTTCTTTTTTTTTTTTGTTTTTTTTTTTTTTTAGAAAGAGCCAGGCTAAGAGTGTCATTGTGTCTGCCTAGCTCACAGCAACCTCAAACCCCTGGGCTCAAGTGACTACAGACACGTATCACTATGCCTGGCTAATTTTTTACTATTTTCAGTAGAGACAGGATCTCACTCTTGCTCAGGCTGGTCTCGAACTCCTGACCTCAAGTGATCCTCCACCTCAGCTTCCCACAGTGCTAGAATTACAGGCCTGAGCCACCAAGCCCAGCCCCATATTTTTAATTCATACTTTTTAGCTCTGAGTTGACAAGCACAACCATCTGTAAGAAATCCTGGGGGAATTTTGAATTTTAAGTCCATTGTTGCTCTTGGGATTATTAGACAGGTTTTTCCATTCTCTGTTCTAATAGAAACTAAATCTCTTGACTTATCTCTAAAATGACATTTCTTCAAAGTCATTGCAAAGATCTAAAATAGAAAAAAAGCTAAAAATGACATTTCAACTCAGATATGATGTATATCCAAGTTTATTTCTATATATTATCCATTCTTTCTATTTTTCTAACAAAATAAAAGAATAAACTAACTTGAAAGTAAACATACACTTATAATATTTAGACAAGAAATAAAATTTCATCGGAAATAAATGAATCCTAAGAAATGAAATCATTTTTCATATCTTTATGATAAGCACTCATTCAATTGGGTGTTTCATCAGTTAGGACTATCCTATGAAAAGTGGTTGCAAGAAAAATTTTTCTCGTGCCACATTAACCAGAATTAGGTGAGAAATGAAGATATATTTTCATTGGTAAAACAGTTTAAAGGGTAAACACAATGTTTTCACAAGATTGCTGCACTCCAGAAAAGCTGTTAAATTTCATGTCGATGGTGTTCATGAAAGTATAGAAGACAAGAATATTTTTATCAAATGCATATTGTAGTAAAAAGAGTATCAAACAGAAAAACAAATCTGTAGAGCTGGATAGTAGATTAGGGATATCCTGCGGTAGGAGGTGGTGACAGGGATTAAGAGTAAACGGGTATGCAGTATCTTACTGGTGTGATGACAGTATTCTAAAACTGATGTATGGTGATGGTCGCACAATTTAGCAAACTTACTAGAAATCACTGAATTGTGTACTTGAAATGGATGAATTGCAGCAGCGGTCCCCAATCTTTTTGGCACCAGGGACCAGTTTCATGAAAGACAATTTTTCCACAGATGGGGGTGGGGGGTAGAGACAGAGCTCAGGTGGCTCAGTTCCTAACAGGCCACAGCCTGGGGGTTGGGGACTGCAGAATTACAGGATATGTTAAATATTCCTCAATAAAATTTTCTTTAATAAAGAGCATTCCATTGACATTCAGGAGACCCTGTTCTGCCCCTGAATAGTTGTATGGCCCTGGACAAGTAGTGTACTCACTGTAGATTTTCGCTTTGTTATCTAGAAGGAAGAGGCTGGGCTAGGTGAACCCCAAAGCATCTTTTATCTTTCCTCATTCCAACATTCTATGACTATTTTGGAAAGTTAGCCTCAAAGAAAGCACTTCTGGTCCTTGACAAATATCTAAGTAGGAAGACTCTTCTGAAAGAAATTAAAGTCACAAAATTTCCTATAAAAACTTGCCAAAATAAATTATAGATCCAAGACCCTTTAAAGAACATTTATCAATAAAGCTTTGTATGTCTACAGCCATACTACCCTGAACGTGCATGATCTCATCACTTAAGCATTGTCACTGATGGGATATTTTTATGCACTCAAAATATATGAAATATAAGCCACTATGCATGTTACAACAAAAGTTTTTGTGATAGGAAGATACAATAAGAAAGGAAAGCAGATTATAAACCAATGTTTATGTGTTTCATAGACCTTTACAAACTGGAAAGAAACCTATGAGAAAGGTCTAATGATGCTTATATTAATACAATTTTAATTTGAATTCTCCATCAATAGGAAACACTTATTGACCACTGAATACAGGTAAGAGACCATATGAAATCTTCAACATATAGGTGCATATGAGTATGTGTATGTGTGTATTATATATTTGTGTGTGTATGCGTGTATGTAGGATTTATAGTTAACTTTTTTCTGATGATAAAAATAATACATTACTTTTTGGAATTGAAATAATATCTAAAGATTATGTACCAAATAGTCCTTAGGTTATAGCAAAGTAAGGATGATTTCCATGTGATTATAATGTTAACAATTTTAATCCTTGTGAAAAAAAGAGAGTCATTCAACTTTATAAAGCCTATGTGGACAATATGCATTACCTAAATAAATGAAATTTTTTCTCATATTTTGCAAAATAGGAAGAAAATTCTCTAGAAAATTCTCTGACACTTATCTAGAAAGCAATTTGGTAAGTCTAATAGTTATGCCTTTGAAAAAGACAATATGTGGTAGATTCAGAGACAGGCAGAAGAAAAGGTGCCTGGGAGGTGCGGGCATGGTTCTCTCTGTATATGTGAATAGAGATCTAAGGTATTTTCTGGGTAGTATAATTTTAGGTTATTTGCCCCTCTCTTCTTGGTACTTTTCTGTGTTTCTTGTATTTTAGAGATAATGAGCATATGCTATTTTTATAAAAACAATAAACTATTCTTTAGACAAAACTGAATGTAACTAATTTCTCTTTTGAAGAAAATACAAAGTAAAATGTCAGGTCTTAAATTTAAAGGAGTATGAAAAGACTGCTCTGTTTTTTCTTTCACTCATAAATTTTCTTTCTTCCCACTACTTACATAGCAATAGAACATAATATGTGGAAACTGTTTTCTAAAATTAATTTAGAAGACAAGGTCTCCAAAATCTTCCCATCCCACACAGCAAATACTAAAGCAATTATTTTAAAATACATTATTATGAAGATTCTTTTGAAAAAAATTAACTAAAAATCCTAAAGACATTATTGGATCCCAAATAAGGAAAATGCTAGTGACAAAGTTATACATAGAGTATCACCCATATACACACTCTTCAGAAATCAGCCACTTGCCTTCAGAGGAAATGAGTCCTGCGAAAGTGAAAATGGCATATTTAACTAGTTTTCTTATTCCTGGGGAGAGAATAGCATGCATACTATAACAGGAATTTTATCAGGAATAGATAAAAGTACTTGTCCTAACAAAATCTACATGTTTCATTGTAACATGCTTGATAGTACTTTTTTTAATTGATGAAATTACAGAGATATTTACATTTAAATTTTTCTGGGTTTTGGTTTTAATTCATACTAGTTATTTGGGTAGTGGATATAACATTCATGAACAAATGCATATTTTAATTCCACAGGGTAAAAACTGGTGATGCTCCAAAGTTTTTTAAAAAAATTCGGGCCTAAAATTAACAAGAGAAAAATAGCAGGCCCTTAACAAATGTTTCTTCAGTGAATGGATGAAAGGAAAATGGAAAAAGTAACTGTAATCTTTATGACTAATAAAAAGAATTTTATAAAAAGCTCAGAAAAATATGCTACAGAAAATAACTTTTGGGTGCGTATAGTTGTTTGCCTATTTAAAAAAATTTATGAGCTGTTCGAGAGCTCAATCCTATATCTAAAGTGGCCCACGTGAATCTTAACATTCCCCAAGAATCCTCAAATGGCAGGTAGTTGAGGATGAGGGCTTTAGTCCCTCACAATACCCAGGAATCAAGGGATGTTCCAGACTCTCAAGCCAGGCGTTGTTAAAACACACAAAAATGAATATTACAGTATTTTTCTCTTTTCTTGGGCTATCACAATATTTTTAATAGCAAAGGAGAGGAGCACTGACATGTCAAATTTATTTGGATTAGTATGAAGGCCCAAGGGACATATTTTAGAAGAAATCATTCTTGGCAAGTCTTAGGAAGCAAGGGAAGATTCAAAAGCAGTTGACTGTTGGCCTGCCTTATGCTTTCCTCATACCATCTTTAGAGAGGCAGACTTTTGTCCTGAGAGAAGCACTTGGAATGGACTCAGCAAACATATTGGCATTTCCAACAATGCACTCATCCTTTCTAACAGACTGCTTTTGCACAGATACTTTGTCTTGTTTTCTCTGGCTAGCCTTCCAAGCTATATGATGTGGTACAGTTTGAGCAAAAATAAATATTTACAACTAGCTGTATAGCAACTTTTGACGAAATTTTGTTCCTGAAAATTCAAATATCATATGCTCCTTAGGAAATATCTAATATGAAATTTTAATTCGAATGTTCACCCAAGAGCCACTTTTTAACATTACTTGCTCTCTTTTCTTTTTCTAGTAGAGGCACACTTTGTTAATAGGCAATTTTATTTGTGTTACATAGGAAACATTACTTAAAAAATTTAACAAATGATTTGAGGATAATCTGTCCTCAATGGTCTCATGCCAAAATATTGCATTTTGTAAATGTTGTATTTTTTTCAAATGCCTTTCATCTTTTTAGGAGTTTTTTTCTGCCCATTGAACTCTACTCAGTACCATCTTCATAGCTTAGCACAGGGCATGTGTATTGCTATTAACTCCGTATAAATTCCTGTCCAAATTACCTTTAGGCTATTTTGCCAACTTGAAGTTAGAACATTTTCACCAGAGGACTAGACTAGATGTGCCAGAATATTAACTTTTAACATACTGAATGGGTCCTAATACTGAAAGTTATTATCAATCAAATTATATTTTCTCAAAATTTATATCCCCTAGTTGCAGTCAGACTTAACAAAAATTGTAAGAGATTAATTATGCTGAAAATGGATGGATGTTCATGTCCCAGATTATGAAAAGTATATAGTTAATTTATGTGCCAATTTGAGTAGATTAAGGGATGTTTATATAGCAATAAAATATTATTTCTGGGTGAGCCTGTAGGAGTGTTTCTAGAAGAGATTAGCATTTGAATTGGTAGATTGAGTAAAAAATACTGCCGTCACCAATTCTGGTGGGCCTTATCCAATTTATTGAGAGCCTGAATAGAACAAAAAGGCAGAGAAAGAGCAAATTTGCTCCATGTTTTAGCTGGAACATCCATATTCCTTTGCCCTCTGACATCCATGCTCCTGTATCTCGGGCCTTTGGATTTGAACTAGGACTTACACCATCAGCTCCTCTGGTTCTCAAGCCTTTGGACTTGGACTGAATTATGTCACTGGCTTTCCAGGTTCTCTTGCTTCTAAGCACAAGATTGTGGGACTTAGCCTCCAGAATCGTGTGAGCCAATTCCTGTATTAAATACCTCCCCTCACCTCTATCTCCTGTTTCTCTGGGAAACCCTGAATAATATTAATACAAATGTATACAACAACTTCCTGTTTTGATAATTTATTTGTTAATTATTTAACCTTTAGTTGCTGAAAGAGGCAACTCTCACAATACCCATCTCATTGTTTATAAAGAAGTCATATAGTCAGGCTTTCAAATTTCTTAGAGAGACTTGTTTTCTCCACTACATATCAATAAGCAATTTATGCACAGTGAGAGAAGCCAGACCTAAAATGTATCTATAGTAGATGTGTGCTTTTATGTCAGTTTTTCCTGTTCAAGTTGCCCCTCCTTAAATACATGTCAGGATGAAGCAATGTATATAAAGAGATTATTGGGATTAAATTTGAAGCCAGGAAGTCAAATAAACTGTGTGTGTGTGTGTGTGTGTGTGTGTGTGTGTATTAATATTGTATGTATGTGAATTTATAATATTTTTGAATAACTGATACCAAACATGTTATTTTGGAGGAATAGATAACAAATTCATATAATATGTCCATAAATTTCATGTTTTGTCTTAGCTGAAAGGAAAAAGCAATATATATCTTACAGGACATTCCTGTTTTGGAGAGTTTTATCTAAAAATACTCAGAGCAATGAGGATATTATATTAGAAATGAAAGATAAAATGCAAAACACTCTCTCTCTTCCATTGCTTCTGAGAGGAGGCAGTGCAACTGAGTGGTTATGAGGTTGGGCGCAGGATCGTATTTTGGCCCTACCACTTAGAGATGGGTGACCTTGAGCAACTTCTCTGTGCCTCAGTTGCCTTTACATTACATAAAGATAACAATAATGACCACTAATAGGATTATTTTCAGAATTAAAAAAATAAAGTAAGGAATAAATAAAACAGATGCATAAAGTATATAGAAGAGTATATATTTCAAGCCATTAATGTTAACACTGGTATTCCTAAATTTAAAAAAACCAACAGAAGACAACAAACAATAAAATACCTGGGGCAGAGAGGAGTAGAAAATTACAGCAGGTATTTATAAAGTAAAAAAATGTGAATTGGCAATGGTACATAATTTTAAGGTGAATGGGATGGAAATATGTCATATTATTACTTAGTGAATATTTGATAGTGTGGCCTTTGAACAACTACCATGGTTACTGTGTCTTCATAGTAAGTTTAGAAATCAGATAGTGTTTGTCCTGCAGGTTATTCCTCATTTTGCATTTCAATTAGGAATTTTTTTTTTTTTTTGAGACAGAGTCTCACTCTTTTGCCCTGGCTAGAGTGAGTGCCATGGCGTCAGCCTAGCTCACAGCAACCTCAAACTCCTGGGCTCAAGTGATCCTTCTGCCTCAGCCTCCCGAGTAGCTGGGATTACAGGCATGCGCCACCATGTCCGGCTAATTTTTTCTATGTATTTTTAGTTGTCTGATTAATTTCTTTCTATTTTTAGTAGAGATGGGGTCCCACTCTTGCTCAGGCTGATTTCGAACTCCTGAGCTCAAACAATCTGCCTGTCTCGGCATCCCAGAGTGCTAGGATTACAGGCGTGAGCCACCGCACCTGGCCCAATTAGACATTCTTTACATTAAAAATTATAAGATTTCAACACAGAATAAATTTTGTGTGTGTGTGTGTGTGTGTGTGTGTGCACATGAGCTCGTGTTTTCTGTTCGTCTTCTTGGTAGAAACAAATAAACAAACAAAATAAATTTAAAAAAACAAAACCCAAAATAATTCTCTTCTATTTTCTAGAAAATCAAATGATTAGTCACATATGGTCAATGAATATAAATGTTTCTTTTGGTATACAGTTAACATTTTATAGCTCTTGTTCATTAACACCTTTGATAAAATTGCATGTGTGTGTGTGTGTGTGTGTGTGTGTGTGTACATGTGTGTGTTTTCTTTTATTGGCTAAACCTGCAAGTATAAATGGTGTGCGATAGTCTGTCAATGTACTTCCAGGGAGCGAACTGCATTCATTATATTATACTGCAAAAACTCAAATAATTACTTGTGAAATTATTGCTTGGTGTAAAGGTTTTTCTACTATTTTAACTGATAACCCATCTCCTTTAACTCCCACTGTTGTCATAGTCATTTAACACAAATAGGTATGAAAACAAAATAAAATAAAGTAAGCAAGAATGGAACAAACAATATTTTGCAATGAACCTACTTCTACACTATTTATTCCTACATTTATGTGATTACACTAAGTTATTTATATGGATTATAAAAATAAAATATGATTGCATTTAAGGCATAATTTAAACTCCCTTTTACATGAAAAAATAATAAAGAGATAATTATAACACTTTCATTGATTTAATTATTGTCCTCTTCTCCACCTCTCTTTTCAAAGTTCCATCTACAACAATGCCATGTTCAGTTGCTGTTAAGGGATCACATATGAGTATAGTTCTGCCCTCATGAATGGAAATATTAAAGCATGAATAACGTGAATGGTAATTTATAAAGGTGTGATAGAACTATTTTATTATCTAGATACCTGTATTCATTATTAATACCAGGTATCCAAAGAACCATGCCAAACTTATTGTTGATCTTCTTGAAGTACTTTTTGATTCTCCTTGTACCTTAATTTAACTAAAATGTAGAGACCATTGCTCATTATACATAAAACTCAACATTTATACTGATGTAAATCGTATGGGCCCCACTCCAGCTGAGAAACATAGTCCTTCACTACGTGTTTCTGCAAATAGGATCTTTTATTCTGCAAAAAGCCCTTTAATGCCTCCCCAATCAATTTCTCCATTACCCATTTTTTTGTTTTAGAAATGAATATGTTTCAAATTTAATATTCTGAGCTAACAATTAATACAAATTAGTTATATTAATTGTGTCTAAATTGATTAAATCCAAATTGTCAATATCCAACTTTATAAGAGCATTGAAGGGTTAGATTATTCATATAGAGTTTTTTTTTTTTAAGGAAAGTTTAACCACCTGCTGTCAAATCAGGTGTCCAAATGAGTCCCAAACAAACTCAAGCCCAATATCTTCTGAGCTAAACCAATGTCAGATACAGGACTTTTAAAGCAGAAACATCAAAGCCATTGAATGACTAGGCTCCAGTAGCAGAAAGAGCTGAAGAAAAATTCCTACAGCTATTTTATCTTTTGAATCTAGTGGATATTATGCTCTGCACCAGTCTTTTCCAAATCTGGATATTCATCAAAATCTCTTGGAGAATTTTCTTTTCTTTCCTTTTTTTTTTTTTTTTGAGACAGGATCTTGTTCTGTTGCCCAGACTAGAGTGCAGTGGCATCATCATAGCTTGCTGCAACATCAAACTCCTGGGCTCAAGCAATTCTCCTACCTCAGCCTCCCAGGTATCTGAGGTTCCAGGCGCATGCCTCCATGCTGGCTAATTTTTGTATTTTTTGTAGATATAGGGTCTTGCCATTGCCTAGGCTGGTCTTGAACTCCTTGGCTCATGTGATCCTTCTGCCTGGGCCTCCTAAAGTGCTGGAATTACAGGTGTGAGCCACTGTGCCTGGCCTCTTGGGGAAAATTTTAAGAAAAAAAATAGCCGGACTCCACATTCAGAATATTTGATTTACTTAGTCTAAGTGGGGACTGTGCATCAGTAGGTAATTCTAATATGCAGTCAGTTTTAAGGACCACTGTTGTAAACAAAACCTCCAAAACTCAGTTAGGTGTGACATCATGACTGGAAGAACATTGCTGCAGACCATTATGGTGCATTCACCGGACCCCAACACTTGTTGCTATTCATGTGGTCTCATATGTTCCATTCACATTGCCACAGACCTGTAGAAAATAACTTGAAGAATTAATATGTTCTTGTTGCTCATTATATATTTGCTTTTCTGATAACTATATATTATAAATGTGGAAGATCTACAATTGCTATATCACTTTGAGAAATCAAGGTTTTTTTAACTAGAATTTTTCTTGGGTCTCAACCAAATAAGGTTTAACTAAATATGTAAATTGCTGTATTTGTAAATTAATTCAGCTCCATTTGTCTTCAAATATTTAGGGTTTAGTTTTTCTTATTAGTAACTATTTGAAATGTTTCATACCATGCCAGAAATGTCTAATTGCTCTAAGATATTTAATATAAAGTCATCATATCTGGTGGTGGTGGGGGTGAGGGTATGCAAGATAAAACCAACTTTAAGATGTATGGTAGAACTACCCTAACAACTTACCTAGGTCTAATTGAGGAAATAGAAGTCATCATTTGATGTTCATTATGAAAGAGTAGGGAAGTCATGTTAGGAAGTCCTAATACTCAAAATTGAATTGGGTGATATGTATTATATTCTTAAAAGATGTGATTACTTCCTAGCACAAATTGCTCAGGAATACATATTTGTCTTTATGAGGGAAGGAAAATATTATTCTCAAATGAATCAAATAGATGCAGAAACTGTCTACTTTATTGCCAGACTACCTCTATTATATTCCAAATGATAAAGATTTTTCCAGTAGAGGAATTCTGCTAAAAGTCAGAAAAGATTTTTCAACATAGAGAGTTAATATTGGGAATTTCCAAGTTTTGTTATAACTTTAGCGTAATTCTGAGAGACTAGAAGATATTTAAACACTGGATTTTGAAAGTAAAAGAGCACAAAGCCTTGGCTCTGTTGTGGCTTGAGATTCATCATCGAGGCCCAGCAGGAGAGAGTGGGGAGAAGGGATTGGTCTCAGCACTACGTGCTCCATGTGGATAGGACAAGGTAGCCGTCAATGGTGCTTCAGTCGGGGAGGTAAAGCCCGTCTGCTTCAGGGAGTGGCATTCTCTAGTCAAAACCAGGGGACCAGATGTAGCAGAGCTCAGCCAGTGGTGGGTGGGTGGGAAAAACTCAGGAAGGCTGATCATCAGTACAGAAGCATGAACACAGCACCCAAGTGGCTCTAGATAACTTTGCCAAAAGTCAATTTGCAGAAAGCAAATTCATTAAAAAGTCAATTTGTCAAATGATCATTTGATCAAATTTACCAATTATCAAAATCTCAAGTTGAAAAATAGTCCTCTTGAATATCTTCAATTAATATATTTTACTCAACTGTATTTTAAATAATCTTCAATTTATTAAATGCTGAGGATCATAAGAATAATTTAGTTTTCTTATGAGTATGTTCTTGAAGAATATGTTCGTTAGAATATTCATACTTAATATATTCGAGAATGTATTCTTGATCATATTTAAGTAAAATATGTCCTTGAATGTACTCTCAATAAGAATATATCCAAATGCATTTATTAATAATAGGTTCAAAAAGAATGTTCCTTAAAACAAATTGTTAGTATATCAATTATATATTATATAATTATTTATTATATATTATATAAATTATATATTATATATTATATGAAACAAATTGTTAGTATAAATTCATTAAATTCAGTGAATTAGTCATTAAAAAAATTGTTCCTTCAGGGAATTGATTTTTGGTGAATTGGTCTATTTTCAATGTAGACTGGAATTTGGGGGCAGGATGAGGGTGGTGGAATGTGGAAAAAGCACAGAATAGCTCTAGTTTGGAATGTAACAAGGGTAACCCAGGACATAGTGCCTATGCCCATATCTGGGGCCAGCCTGCAGGAAAAGGGGCACTATAATAAGGCTGGATAAATGGAGGCATTGGGCTTGAGCCTACTTATTTACATCCTGCTAAAACCCAAATTACTCTGAAATTAAATAGTGAGGCTGGATCTACAAAAGATTAAATGAGTTGACCCAGCTGTGGGAGAACTGGGGAAGGCAGAAGCTGGGAAAACAGAAATAAAGCTGAGATGTTCCATTGAGCAGCCCACATTTCAACCATCTGAGACTTTACACTATCATCTCTGCTTCTTTGAAATCATAGGCAGTTCCGATGTAGGAGACAATTCAAATAAGGTTTGGCTGATGCTGGGGGCACCTGATTCTATACAGATTTCTTTCCTAGGAAGGAAGAAGTATTTCTAATTCCTACTTTGTGTCAGCCCCTCACAGTGGATATGGAGCACAGTGATGAGCACGCTGAAGTAGCTTGGAAAAAATGCTTGTTGACTTGATATATGTGGATGCTTGAAAACTCATTTTAAGTCTTTTATGGTCTCACTCATGGCAAAGTTCTCATTTATTCTTTGTATGGCGAAATCCCCAGTGTTTAGAGTCCATATTCCACAGGCTTGAGAAACAGAGTTACTGCAGTCATTCCTTGATCTTTGAGGAGCTGCTGTGGTCTGAATGTTTGTCCCGCCAAAATTCGTACATGGAAATTCTAACACCCAAAGTGATGGTGTTAGAGGAGGCCTTTTAAAAGGTAATTAGATCATGAGAACACAGCCCTCACAAATGGGATTAGTGTCCTTATAAAATAGGCCCAAGGGAGCTGGTTTGACTCTTCTACTATGTGAGAAAAAAGCAAGAAGACAGCTGTCTGTGAACCAGAAAGTAAACCCTTATCAGACACTAATTCTACCAGTGCCTTGATCTCGGACTTCCCAGCCTCCAGTACTGTGAGAAATGAATTTTTGTTGTTTGTAAGCTACCCAGTTTATAGCATTTTGTCATAACAGTCCAAGCAGACTAAGACAGATGGAGAGAAATTTACAAACAAGACACTAAATTGAAACAATGACCTTTGCACACAGAGTGCTGAAAGTTCAGAGACGGTTTAGAAAACTGTGAAAAACAAAAAGCTCCAGGCATTATTATAAAGCCTGCAGTGATATTTTATTTTCAGTAAATTAAATTTAAAAAGAAAATTCATAAGTATCTGTTACTAGTAAAGCAAAAGTACAGACATTTTCTCATTGCTGCTGCATTTTCAGATTCTTTGATTATATAAAGCAATTAGGAATTATAGACCAGAGCTTGTTAGGCGTGGGAAAGACCTGAGGTTATCTAGTTCCAGTCTTTCTGTTTTTCTCAAATGCCTCATTTTTCACATGAGAAAACACAAGCAAAGAGCCTGCTCAATGTTACGTAGTTAATCAGTCCCAGAGTCAGAGTTAGAGTCCAAATTCTACCTAGTAACAGGAAAGCCATCCAAGATTCTGGGGCTTATATGTGTCTTTATATATAATTACCCTATGCCAAGATAGAGCTAATTTATGGTCTGTGGTTGGAATTTCATAATCAGCATGATCACTCTTTTTGACTATAGAGTAATTATACAAATAGAATAGTTTTAGTCCTTCTCCTAAGTGAAAGAGGGCAATATATGAGTCATTGCTGTCTCTTCATCTTCTTTCCGGATAACTTCTGCTGTGGACTTCTTCAAATTGGATATATAAATAAACTACAGCATTGAATGCATATTTGCTGCTTTGTGTGTGTGGTTGTAGGCATGCCTGTGATTGATAAATACCATTTCTTAAAAGATATGAGCATATTTCTTAAAAGATATAAATATGCAGTGCATATCTGAGCTTATGGGTTGTATCTGGATCATTTTGGGCCTGGGGGACTTGGTGTTTAGATGTTATCTAGAGACGTAATTTGCTGAAAAGAAACTTGTACTAAGCCTGCTATTATACTAGGCCAAAGATGATGATTGGAGATTATTCCACTTGGTTATTATCCCTAATCTCTGGGGACCCCTTGGAGATGGAAAATCCAGAATCAGCTTTCATACTTTTTGTATTAGTTGTGAGTGCTAAGAAGCTTAAACTCAGGAGAGGAACTCTTGCTATAAGGCACAATACCCTTGGGTACAAACTCTTTGTAAAATTTCAATAAACTAGTTATTGTCTCCTTTGTGAAAATTAACACCTAGTCCTCTCATAGATATAGGGGAGAGAGTAGGGTAAAACCAGAGTTGGAAGTAAATATTGGAGTTTGATACTCTGGGTAGAATCTTGGCCGGGTTGCACATGCTTTTAAGGGTGCTCCTTTTTCATTTGTTTTTGTTATACCGTAAAGTCTGCACATGGACTCCACCCTTAGGAGCTGGCTAAGGGAAGTCACACATCCAAAGATCTCCAATGCGGTAACTTTCACAAATTTCTGTAGCTTTCTGATTCCTCAGGTACAGATAAGGGGAATAACTAATGATGCATAACAAATATTAATCGAATGAATACATGAATAAATACATATTTAATGAATAACAAACATCTAATCTTTGAAAGATACTTCATACTTTTAGCTTGTTTTACCTCAATATCCTGTGAAGTGAGTATTTTTATTTCCCTTTTCAGCTGAGGGAAGTGAGATGAGAGTCAGAAAGAGGTCTGATAGTTGCCGTGGATCAGAACTAGAAAGTACCAGCTTTGAAGCGCCTGCATCTAACTCCAAAGACCCACAGTTACAATTTACACAATTACAAAGAGCTGCACATTGTGTCTGAGAACCCAAGAATACTTGTCTACCTTTGTTTGCAACAGTATAGGATCAGACTGACAATTTCTACCAAAAAGAGTCAGAGTTGATCTCAAGGGCATACTCTGTTGAGGGAGGTGGGTGGCTTTGTCTCATCGTGGGACTCCATGATCATAGGAAAGAACTGTTTGTACAGATACTTAAAAAGAAGAGGTCTGAGTTCCAGCCTGTATTCGTCTCCTTACTGTACCAAAAGCTTTTTGTAGTGTAAATCAATTCCATAAGGCAACACGCATCATCTACTCAGGACATACTACCTTCCACTCTTTTATTCCATCTAGGACCAGACTGTGCATTCTATATGGACAAGTTATTCCTGTGAAAGGCATTGCTGAAGAAAACATAGAATTAGGAACAAAAAGGAAACATAGCTACTGTGGATTTAATTCTCACAGAGCTGACACCAAGGTTTAGATAGCTGAAAATAATTTTTATGATTTTTCTTGCAAAGCTATTCACAATCAATAAAGTTAAAATGGTCTGAATAGGAGAGTCAATATTTTAAAAAATTATAATAATTTATGCATTTGCCTCCTATTCATCTGGGATTAATTCATCTTTTCTTTTTTGGAAGAAGGGGTTGAAGCATATATTTTCTCCTCTTTTTCTCTTTAAAGAAAATAGCCAAAGGAATCTCAGGATGTATATTAATTTTTAAAACCACTAACTGAATATATGTAAAACAATATCTATCACTGCAATTTTTGAACAGAAATTTTATACTGAAGTGAAATGTGGAAAGTTCCTGGACTTCTCATGCTTTTGTGTGTTGAAACATGTTATCTTCCTCCCACCCTTTCTGCAGGGTGAACTATTATTTCTTTCAAGGCTCACAGTGAAAGCTGTGATGATTTTATTTCTCCTTTTAGCAAGATTAGCTATGCCTGTAATACTTTTGCACATCTGCAGTAACCAGTTACCTTGAGATACCGTCATTATCTGTGTACTCCCGTGCCTTCTGATCTCTGAGTTACTTGAGAGTAAGGGCTTGGTCTTATTTGCTTTTAAATATTTCATACATAGCCCTGGAATCAATGAATGTTTGTTGAGTGAATAATACAATCCAAGTCAGAAGTATCCTTACATTCTCTCCACAGTGCCTAAGGATGAAATGCAGTGATCTGACATAACCTTTAGACGCAAGTATAGATCAGATCTCATGTCTCCTTTAACTTTGGTAGAATATGAGTCAGTAAGCCTAAATTATTTTTCTTGTTCAATCATCTACTATCTGTGGTTGTCTTATTAAACTTAAAAAATTCGTACCTTCTTTTAATTCATGGGAATGGTGAAAAATAAATGATACTACATCTAAAGAACCAGGGTTTCTTACTACCACATTATTATCGCTATACCAAGCAAGCTCCAGGAACTCTCCAGAGTGCTGAAAATCTACCCTGAGGTAAAACAAAACAAAACAAAACAAAACTGGAAATATTTTCACTCTACCTGTGCTATTTTTTGTTATTAAATAGTACACATCCTATGAACCTCTATGGTATGACCTTAGAAAACTAAAGCAAAAGATAAGAAAAACACTGAGAAAAACAAGCCTATGCATAACTTATTTTTGTGTGTGGGGGGCACTGATTTTAGTAACTTGCCTCAAGCTGTAGAGGTATTTAAAATAAAGAAATAATAATTTTTGTCTATTTGGAGTTGCAGGAAAGCATACTGATATGTGAACTGTGCAGTTTCTAATAAAACACACTAGCATATCACTGATTTTTCAGGTTATTTTGGAAAAGATGTTTTAATTAATGACTTCTTTAGAAAAACCCACTGACCTTATGTTACCTTACATTTACAGTACATTTATATTTACTGTTTTTTACATCTATAAAATAAATTGTAGAAAATCAGTTTTAAAATTGTCAATTGCAAAGTAAATAGCAATACTCCAAAACATATTAATATGTACTCTTAAGAACTATCATTTGTGGGAAAAGTACCAATTTGGAATCTAACTTTCCTGTTGCTTTTCCTGAGTGTATCAGGAGAATTTCAAACAACTTCTCTATGTCTTTTTTTCTCTGTCTCTCTTTCTTCCCAGCTTTCCACTGCTCTCTATGCTAGTATTTTTGCATTTTCTGAGTTTTTAAATACTTGGGCCTTTAATTGTGCTTTTACCTGAGGGCTAACTTAAGAATGATCTTCTAGTACCTTAGAAGGTAGCATTCAGAAAACATAGCCCTTGCCCCCTTCCCAGAAATGCCTGTGAAGCTTATAGGCTAGAACAGGGGTAGGTAGGCCAAAATCTATTATTCATCATTGCCTGACTCTATTCCATCCAATTGTCCTGAACTTCACTCCAGTTTACCTGTGTGTCCTGGAGGTTGACTATCCCAACATAGAACCTTATGATTCATGATACAGACAGCTGGAGAGCAGAATTCTTTCTAATAAATTGACCACTGTCTGAAGAACTAGAATCATTGTTATGCTACACATTTCTCAAATATAAACATATATTCAAAAAAGTTAAAGGAACCACTTTGTCTACCGAAAGCACTTTGTAGTGAATGGGAGTGGGAGTTAACACAGGCAAGGAAGAAGAACAAACGAGTTTCCTCAGAGTTTTTTGAAAAAGTAACCACTCATATGAAAATCTGAAAGAGAGTAGTTGAGCTATATGTCATTAATTCATCATCATGGAGTATTAATTTCACACAGACATCATACGAGGTTCTGGGAGATACAAAGATTTAAAAATTCAGTCAGAAATGTCAGCAAAATGACAGAATAGGAAGCTCTAGACCTTTCTTTCTTCCATAGAACCACTGATTCCCCAGTGATTCTACAATAAAATACAGGCCAATTCACTTTGTAAGAAATCTGGAAACTAATCAAAAGGCTCCTGCATCCCATGCAAGTGTGAAACCAACCATGTAAAAAATAGGTAAGAGAGACTGGAACATCACCTCACCAAGGGCCCGACCCCCTGGCATGGTACCATATAATTAGGGGGAAAAAACCCAGCTCTCAGTTTCTCTCTGAGGAGAAAAGAGAAGAAAAAGACCACACATTGAACACCTGGGTATATTTTGGAGGCTGACTGAAGCACCGGCTTCTATTTGACTTGCCTTGGAAGGCTGATGGGACCAGGCATACTACAGTCACCTGGGGATACTAAGAGCAAAGACTGTGGTTTGAAATAGCAAGCTAACACGTGAAATAGCCCAGCTCAGCACAAATAATGCAATAAAAACAAACAGAGAAACCCCTCCCTCCCAGATTGTAGGGTCTCTCTGAAAAGGGAAAGAAATTACAGGACCATGCATCTAATTCTCTGATATTTTTTAGAGGGCTTCCTACGGTATTGGCTTTTATCTTGCCTGTCTCAGAGAACTGATGGAACTTGGCATATTGTAGTCACGTGGGAGCTACTGAGACCAGAGACTATGGTTTGAAATATTAAGCTAACACAAGCCACAGCCTCACTCCCTCTCCCAGCTCAATGCAAAGTAAGCGGATGGGAAAAACCTCTAGCTCCCAGCTTCTCCCTGACAAGAGAAGAAAAGGATGGGACCATACATAAAACAGTCTGATTGTGCTAAGGGCTACCAGAGGCAGGGACATCTGTTTTATCTGTCTCAGAGCACTGAAGAGACCTAGATGTCTGTTGGCCATTGAAAACAAAGATATCGGTTTGACTTAACATGAAGGTTTGAGGCCCCCCTGGAATCTCTGACTGGGATGATTGGTGAGGGTCCTCTCCTGTACAAAACTAGTTGATAAAGTCAGGGAATGGTGGCTGTTTTGTCTAATGTATAGACACAAACACAAAAAGCCAAGGAGAATAAAGAAACAGGAAAATATGTTCCAAACAAAGCAACAAGATCATTTTGCAGAAACCAACCCTAATGAAACAGAGACATGTGATTTACTTGATAGAGAATTTAAAAAGATGCTCATAAAGATGCTCAGTGAAATCAGGAGAGTAATATATGAAAAAAATGAAAATTTCAACAAAAAGTCAGAAAATATAAAAAAAATTACCAAATAGAAGTCATAGAGATAAAGAATAAATAACTGAACTGAAAAATTCACTAGTAAGGTTCAATAGAAAACTAGATTCAGCAGAAAAAGGGATTAGCAAAATCCAAGACAATTCATTGGAAATTATCCAGTTAGAAGAGCAACAAGAAAAAAGAATAAAAAAGAATGAAGAAAGAATAAGGGACTCATGAGATGATGTCAAGTGTGCCAATAAACACATTATGGAAGTCTAAGAAGAAGAAGAGAGAGATAAAGAAGCAGAAAGCTTATTCAAAGAATGGATGAAAACTTCCCATACCTGGGGAAGAAAATAGACATCCAGATTAAGGATGCCCAACAAACCCAAATAGGGTAAAGCCAAAGAAATTCACAATAAGACACATTATAGTCAAATTTGCAAAAGTCCAAAGCAAAGAGAATTTCAAAAGTGTCAAAAGAAAGTGACTCATCCCATACAAAGGAACCTCCACAAGTTTATCAGCAAATTTCTCAGCAGCAACACTACAGGCCAGAAGGGAGTGGTCAAAGTGCTGAAAGGAAAAGAACTGCCAAACAAGAATACTATACTTGGAAAAACTGCCCTTTAAAAATGAAGACTTTCCCTGACAAACAAAAGCTGAAGGAGATCATCACTACTAGACCTGACTAACAAGACATGTTAAAGAGAGTTCTTCAAGTTGAGACAAAAGGATGCTAAACAACAATACAAAAATATATGAAAGTATAAAATTTGCTGGTAAAAGTAAATATATGGTAAAATACTGAATGCTATAATACTGTAATGGTGGTAAATAAATCACTTTTAATTGTAGTATAAAATATAAATGTCAAAAGTACTGAAAATAATTGTAACTATAGAAATATGTTAATAGATACACAATATAAAAAGAAGTAAAATGTTGCATCAATAACACAAGGTGTATATGTGTGAAAGAGTAGGGAGAAGTAAAGGATAGAGTTTTTGTATGCAATTGAAATTAAGTCGTAAGCTTAAAATCAACTGTTATGCCTATAAGTTGTTTTATGTAAGTCTCATGGTTAACCACAAGGAAAACACATACAGAAGATACACAAAGAGAAGAGAATAAAATCAAAGCTCATCAATCAAAAAGAAAAATCAACAAACAGAAAGGACAACAGCAAGAAGAGAAAAGATGGGCAAAAGAACTATACGACAATCAAAAAACAACAAATGGCAATAGTAAGTCTTTCTTCATCAAAAGGAAGTACATCAGTTACTTTAAATGTAAATAGGTTAAATTCCCCAATCAAAAGATGTAGAGTAGCTGAATAGATTTAAAAAAGCAATATATAATTATATGAAGTCTACAGGAGATTTACTTCAGATTTAAGTACATACATAGATGAAAGTGAAGGGGTGAAAAAAAGTTCTGTGTAAATGATAACCAAAAGAAAGAAAGAGTGGCTATACTTATATCAGATAAAATTGATTTTAAGTAAAAAATTGCCCAAAGAGACAAAGAAGGACATTATATACATAATAAAAGGTCAGTTTACCAGGAGGATGTAACAATTATAAATATACATGCAGTCAATATGAAAACACCTAAATATATAAAGCATGCATTAACATAACTGAATAAAGAAACCAACAGTATGGCCAGGCATGGTGGCTTACGCCTGTAATCCTAGCACTCTGGGAGGCTGAAGTGGGTGGATTGTTTGAGCTCAAGAGTTTGATACCGGCCTGAGCAAGAGCAAGACCCTGTCTCTACTAAAATAGAAAGAAATTAATCAGACAACTAAAAATGTATAGAAAAAATTAGCCAGACATGGTGGTGCATGCCTGTAGTTGCAGCTACTCAGGAAGCTGAGGCAGTAGGATCGCTTGAGCCCAGGAGTTTGAGGTTGCTGAGAACTAGGCTGATGCCACGGCACTCTAGCCCAGGCAACAGAGTGAGACTTTGTCTCAAAAAAAAAAAAAAAGAAAGAAAGAAATAAACAGTAATACAATAATAGTAGGAGACTTCAATGTCTCACTTTTAATAATAATAAATATTATTATTTATTATTAATAAAATAATCATATTTTATGTTATTATTAAAAATAATGGAAAAAACATTAGCTAGACTAAGTAAAAAGAGAGAAGCCTCAATTAAATAAAATCAGAAATGAAAGAGAAGACATCACAACTGATGAAATCAAAATAGAAAGAAGCATAAGAAATTACTATGAGCAACTACACATCAATAAGTTGAATTCTACCAAACATTCAAGGAAGAATTAATGTCAATTCTTCTCAATCTCTCCTGAAGGACTGAAGAGGATGGAATATTTACAAACTGATTTTATGAGGCCAGTATCACCTTGATAACAAAGCCAGACAAAAACATCACGAGAAAGCTATAGGCCAATATTCCTGATGAATATAGATGCAAAACTCCTCAACAAAACAGTACCAAACCAAATTTAACAGCTTACTCAAATTTTACAGCATACACCATGACCAAGTGTGATTTATCCCTGGGAGGCAAGCATGGTTCAGCATATGCAAATCAATTAAGGTAATATAACACAGCAACAGAATGAAGGATAAAAATCACATGATCATCTAAATATATGCAGAAAAAGTATTTGCCAAAATTCAACATGCTTTCATGTTAAAAACTGTTAAAAGGCTGGGCATGGTGGTTCACGCCTGTATTCCTAGCACTCTGGGAGGCCGAGGTGGGTGGATCGTTTGACTTCAAGAGGTTCGAGACCAGCCTGAACAAGACCAAAAACCCGTCTCTACTAAAAATAGAAAGAAATTGGCCAAACAACTAAAAATAGAAAAAATTAGCCGGGCATGGTGGCATGTACCTGTAGTCCCAGCTATCTGGGAGGCTGAGGCAGGAGGATCCCTTGAGCCCAGGAGTTTGAGGTTGCTGTGAGCTAGGCTGACACCACGGCACTCTCGCCCGGGCAAAAGTGAGATTCTGTTTCAAAAAAAAAAAAATAAAAAAACTGTTAAAAGACTAGAAATATTAATAGATGAAAATTACCTTGACATGAAAAAGATCATACATGAAAAACCCACAGCTAACATTATATTCAATAGAAAAATTTTTAAAAGCTTTTTCTCTAAGACCAGGAATAAAGCAAGGATGCCCACTCTTGCTACTTCTATTAATACTAGAAGTCCTGGCC